>JAUPMV010000131.1:0-109870 GCA_030848855.1 Branchinecta sandiegonensis
AGAGAATAGTGGAAAGACTAAAGTGGACAGACTATAGTGGAAAGACTAAAGTGGACGGACTAAGGTGGAAAGACTAAAGTGGAAAGACTAAAGTGGACAGACTATATTGGAAAGACTATAGTGGAAAGACTAAAGTGGACAGAGAATAGTGGAAAGACTAAAGTGGACAGACTATAGTGGAAAGACTATAGTGGAAAGACTGTAGTGGACAGAATAAAGTGGAGACTATAGTGGAAAGACTAAAGTGGAAAGACTAAAGTTGACAGAGAATAGTGGAAAGACTAAAGTGGATAGACTTTAGTGGAAAGACTATAGTGGACAGACTATAGTGGAAAGACTATAGTGGAAAGACTGTAGTGGACAGAATAAAGTGGAGACTATAGTGGAAAGACTAAAGTGGAAAGACTAAAGTTGACAGAGAATAGTGGAAAGACTAAAGTGGAAAGACTGTAGTGGACAGAATAAAGTGGAGACTATAGGGGAAAGACTAAAGTGGAAAGACTACAGTGGACAGACTATAGTGGAAAGACTATAGTGGAAAGACTGTAGTGGACAGAATAAAGTGGAGACTATAGTGGAAAGACTAAAGTGGACAGAGAATAGTGGAAAGACTAAAGTGGATAGACTTTAGTGGAAAGACTATAGTGGAAAGACTGTAGTGGACAGAATAAAGTGGAGACTATAGTGGAAAGACTAAAGTGGACAGAGAATAGTGGAAAGACGAAAGTGGACAGACTATAATGGAAAGACTAAAGTGGACAGACTAAGGTGGAAAGACTAAAGTGGAAAGACTAAAGTGGACAGACTATATTGGAAAGACTATAGTGGAAAGACTGTAGTGGACAGAATAAAGCGGAGACTATAGTGGAAAGACTAAAGTGGAAAGACTACAGTGGACAGACTATAGTGGAAAGACTATAGTGGAAAGATTGTAGTGGACAGAAAAAAGTGGAGACTATAGTGGAAAGACTAAAGTGGACAGAGAATAGTGGAAAGACTAAAGTGGATAGACTTTAGTGGAAAGACTATAGTGGAAAGACTGTAGTGGACAGAATAAAGAGGAGACTATAGTGGAAAGACTAAAGTGGACAGACTAAACTGGACAGACTGTAGTGGAAAGACTGAAGTGGACAGACTAAAGTGGAAAAACTAAAGTGGAAAGACTAAAGTGGACAGACTATAGTGGAAAGACTATAGTGGAAAGACTGTAGTGGACAGAATAAAGTGGAGACTATAGTGGAAAGACTAAAGTGGTAAGAGAATAGTGGAAAGACTAAAGTGGACAGACTATAGTGGAAAGACTAAAGTGGACAGACTAAGGTGGAAAGACTAAAGTGGAAAGACTAAAGTGGACAGACTATATTGGAAAGACTATAGTGGAAAGACTGTAGTGGAAAGAATAAAGCGGAGACTATAGTGGAAAGACTAAAGTGGAAAGACTAAAGTTGACAGAGAATAGTGGAAAGACTAAAGTGGATAGACTTTAGTGGAAAGACTATAGTGGGCAGACTATAGTGGAAAGACTATAGTGGAAAGACTGTAGTGGACAGAATAAAGTGGAGACTATAGTGGAAAGACTAAAGGGGACAGAGAATAGTGGAAAGACTAAAGTGGATAGACTTTAGTGGAAAGACTATAGTGGAAAGACTGTAGTGGACAGAATAAAGTGGAGACTATAGTGGAAAGACTAAAGTGGACAGAGAATAGTGGAAAGACGAAAGTGGACAGACTATAATGGAAAGACTAAAGTGGACAGACTAAGGTGGAAAGACTAAAGTGGAAAGACTAAAGTGGACAGACTATATTGGAAAGACTATAGTGGAAAGACTGTAGTGGACAGAATAAAGCGGAGACTATAGTGGAAAGACTAAAGTGGAAAGACTACAGTGGACAGACTATAGTGGAAAGACTATAGTGGAAAGATTGTAGTGGACAGAAAAAAGTGGAGACTATAGTGGAAAGACTAAAGTGGACAGAGAATAGTGGAAAGACTAAAGTGGATAGACTTTAGTGGAAAGACTATAGTGGAAAGACTGTAGTGGACAGAATAAAGAGGAGACTATAGTGGAAAGACTAAAGTGGACAGACTAAACTGGACAGACTGTAGTGGAAAGACTGAAGTGGACAGACTAAAGTGGAAAAACTAAAGTGGAAAGACTAAAGTGGACAGACTATAGTGGAAAGACTATAGTGGAAAGACTGTAGTGGACAGAATAAAGTGGAGACTATAGTGGAAAGACTAAAGTGGAAAGACTAAAGTTGACAGAGAATAGTGGAAAGACTAATGTGGAAAGACTGTAGTGGACAGAATAAAGTGGAGACTATAGTGGAAAGACTAAAGTGGAAAGACTACAGTGGACAGACTATAGTGGAAAGACTATAGTGGAAAGATTGTAGTGGACAGAAAAAAGTGGAGACTATAGTGGAAAGACTAAAGTGGACAGAGAATAGTGGAAAGACTAAAGTGGATAGACTTTAGTGGAAAGACTATAGTGGAAAGACTGTAGTGGACAGAATAAAGTGGAGACGATAGTAGAAAGACTAAAGTGGAAAGACTAAACTGGACAGACTATAGTGGAAAGACTGAAGTGGACAGACTAAAGTGGAAAAACTAAAGTGGAAAGACTAAAGTTGACAGACTATAGTGGAAAGACTATAGTGGAAAGACTAAAGTGGACAGACTATAGTGGAAAGACTAAAGTGGACAGACTAAAGTGGAAAGATTAAAGTGGAAAGACTAAAGTGGACAGACTATAGTGGAAAGACTATAGTGGAAAGACTGTAGTGGACAGAATAAAGTGGAGACTATAGTGGAAAGACTAAAGTGGAAAGACTAAAGTGGACAGAGAATAGTGGAAAGACTAAAGTGGACAGACTATAGTGGAAAGACTAAAGTGGACAGACTAAGGTGGAAAGACTATAGTGGAAAGATTAAAGTGGACAGAGAATCGTGGAAAGACTAAAGTGGAAAGACTGTAGTGGACAGAATAAAGTGGAGACTATAGTGGAAAGACTAAAGTTGACAGAGAATAGTGGAAAGACTAAAGTGGAAAGACTGTAGTGGACAGAATAAAGTGGAGACTATAGTGGAAAGACTAAAGTGGAAAGACTACAGTGGACAGACTAAAGTGGAAAGACTATAGTGGAAAGACTGTAGTGGACAGAATAAATTGGAGACTATAGTGGAAAGACTAAAGTGGACAGAGAATAGTGGAAAGACTAAAGTGGATAGACTTTAGTGGAAAGACTATAGTGGAAAGACTGTAGTGGACAGAATAAAGTGGAGACTATAGTGGAAAGACTAAAGTGGAAAGACTAAACTGGACAGACTATAGTGGAAAGACTGAAGTGGAAAGACTAAAGTGGAAAAACTAAAGTGGAAAGACTAAAGTGGACAGACTATAGTGGAAAGACTATAGTGGAAAGACTGTAGTGGACAGAATAAAGTGGAGACTATAGTGGAAAGACTAAAGTTGACAGAGAATAGTGGAAAGACTAAAGTGGACAGACGATAGTGGAAAGACTATAGTGGAAAGACAAAAGTTGACAGAGAATAGTGGAAAGACTAAAGTAGAAAGACTGTGGTGGACAGAATAAAGTGGAGACTATGGTGGAAAGACTAAAGTGGAAAGACTACAGTGGACAGACTATAGTGGAAAGACTATAGTGGAAAGACTGTATTGGACAGAATAGAGTGGAGACTATAGTGGAAAGACTAAAGTGGAAAGACTGAAGTGGACAGAGAATAGTGGAAAGACTAAAGTGGACAGACTATAGTGGAAAGACTAAAGTGGACGGACTAAGGTGGAAAGACTAAAGTGGAAAGACTAAAGTGGACAGACTATATTGGAAAGACTATAGTGGAAAGACTAAAGTGGACAGAGAATAGTGGAAAGACTAAAGTGGACAGACTATAGTGGAAAGACTATAGTGGAAAGACTGTCGTGGACAGAATAAAGTGGAGAGTATAGTGGAAAGACTAAAGTGGAAAGACTAAAGTTGACAGAGAATAGTGGAAAGACTAAAGTGGATAGACTTTAGTGGAAAGACTATAGTGGACAGACTATAGTGGAAAGACTATAGTGGAAAGACTGTAGTGGACAGAATAAAGTGGAGACTATAGTGGAAAGACTAAAGTTGACAGAGAATAGTGGAAAGACTAAAGTGGAAAGACTGTAGTGGACAGAATAAAGTGGAGACTATAGGGGAAAGACTAAAGTGGAAAGACTACAGTGGACAGACTATAGTGGAAAGACTATAGTGGAAAGACTGTAGTGGACAGAATAGAGTGGAGACTATAGTGGAAAGACTAAAGTGGTAAGAGAATAGTGGAAAGACTAAAGTGGACAGACTATAGTGGAAAGACTAAAGTGGACAGACTAAGGTGGAAAGACTAAAGTGGAAAGACTAAAGTGGACAAACTGTATTGGAAAGACTATAGTGGAAAGACTGTAGTGGAAAGAATAAAGCGGAGACTATAGTGGAAAGACTAAAGTGGAAAGACTAAAGTTGACAGAGAATAGTGGAAAGACTAAAGTGGATAGACTTTAGTGGAAAGACTATAGTGGGCAGACTATAGTGGAAAGACTATAGTGGAAAGACTGTAGTGGACAGAATAAAGTGGAGACTATAGTGGAAAGACTAAAGTGGACAGAGAATAGTGGAAAGACTAAAGTGGATAGACTTTAGTGGAAAGACTATAGTGGAAAGACTGTAGTGGACAGAATAAAGTGGAGACTATAGTGGAAAGACTAAAGTGGACAGAGAATAGTGGAAAGACGAAAGTGGACAGACTATAATGGAAAGACTAAAGTGGACAGACTAAGGTGGAAAGACTAAAGTGGAAAGACTAAAGTGGACAGACTATATTGGAAAGACTATAGTGGAAAGACTGTAGTGGACAGAATAAAGCGGAGACTATAGTGGAAAGACTAAAGTGGAAAGACTAAAGTTGACAGAGAATAGTGGAAAGACTAAAGTGGATAGACTTTAGTGGAAAGACTATAGTGGGCAGACTATAGTGGAAAGACTATAGTGGAAAGACTGTAGTGGACAGAATAAAGTGGAGACTATAGTGGAAAGACTAAAGTGGACAGAGAATAGTGGAAAGACTAAAGTGGATAGACTTTAGTGGAAAGACTATAGTGGAAAGACTGTAGTGGACAGAATAAAGTGGAGACTATAGTGGAAAGACTAAAGTGGAAAGACTAAACTGGACAGACTATAGTGGAAAGACTGAAGTGGACAGACTAAAGTGAAAAAACTAAAGTGGAAAGACTAAAATGGACAGACTATAGTGGAAAGACTATAGTGGAAAGACTGTAGTGGACAGAATAAAGTGGAGACTATAGTGGAAAGACTAAAGTGGACAGAGAATAGTGGAAAGACGAAAGTGGACAGACTATAATGGAAAGACTATAGTGGAAAGACTGTAGTGGACAGAATAAAGTGGAGACTATAGTGGAAAGACTAAAGTGGAAAGACTAAAGTAGACAGAGAATAGTGGAAAGACTAAAGTGGACAGACTATAGTGGAAAGACGAAAGTGGACAGACTAAGGTGGAAAGACTAAAGTGGAAAGACTAAAGTGGACAGACTATATTGGAAAGACTATAGTGGAAAGACTAAAGTGGACAGAGAATAGTGGAAAGACTAAAGTGGACAGACTATAGTGGAAAGACTATAGTGGAAAGACTGTAGTGGACAGAATAAAGTGGAGACTATAGTGGAAAGACTAAAGTGGAAAGACTAAAGTTGACAGAGAATAGTGGAAAGACTAAAGTGGATAGACTTTAGTGGAAAGACTATAGTGGAAAGACTGTAGTGGACAGAATAAAGTGAAGACTATAGTGGAAAGACTAAAGTGGAAAGACTAAACTGGACAGACTATAGTGGAAAGACTGAAGTGGACAGACTATATTGGAAAGACTATAGTGGAAAGACTAAAGTGGACAGAGAATAGTGGAAAGACTAAAGTGGAAAGACTAAACTTGACAGACTATAGTGGAAAGACTAAAGTGGACAGACTATATTGGAAAGACTCTAGTGGAAAGACTAAAGTGGACAGAGAATAGTGGAAAGACCAAAGTGGACAGACTATAGTGGAAAGACTATAGTGGAAAGACTGTAGTGGACAGAATAAAGTGGAGACTATAGTGGAAAGACTAAAGTGGAAAGACTAAAGTTGACAGAGAATAGTGGAGAGACTAAAGTGGAAAGACTGTAGTGGACAGAATAAAGTAGAGACTATAGTGGAAAGACTAAAGTGGAAAGACTACAGTGGACAGACTATAGTGGAAAGACTATAGTGGAAAGACTGTAGTGGACAGAATAAAGTGGAGACTATAGTGGAAAGACTAAAGTGGACAGAGAATAGTGGAAAGACTAAATTGGATAGACTTTAGTGGAAAGACTATAGTGGAAAGACTGTAGTGGACAGAATAAAGTGGAGACTATAGTGGAAAGACTAAAGTGGAAAGACTAAACTGGACAGACTATAGTGGAAAGACTGAAGTGGACAGACTAAAGTGGAAAAACTAAAGTGGAAAGACTAAAGTGGACAGACTATAGTGGAAAGACTATAGTGGAAAGACTGTAGTGAACAGAATAAAGTGAAGACTATAGAGGAAAGACTAAAGTGGAAAGTCTAAACTGGACAGACTATAGTGGAAAGACTGAAGTGGACAGACTAAAGTGGAAAAACTAAAGTGGAAAGACTAAAGTGGACAGACTATAGTGGAAAGACTATAGTGGAAAGACTAAAGTGGACAGACTATAGTGGAAAGACTAAAGTGGACAGACCAAAGTGGAAAGATTAAAGTGGAAAGACTAAAGTGGACAAACTATCGTGGGAAGACTATAGTGGAAAGACTGTAGTGGACAGAATAAAATGGAGACTATAGTGGAAAGACTAAAGTGGACAGAGAATAGTGGAAAGACTAAAGTGGACAGACTATAGTGGAAAGACTATAGTGGAAAAACTGTAGTGGACAGAATAAAGTGGAGACTATAGTGGAAAGACTAAAGTGGAAAGACTAAAGTTGACAGAGAATAGTGGAAAGACTAAAGTGGAAAGACTGTAGTGGACAGAATAAAGTGGAGACTATAGTGGAAAGACTAAAGTGGAAAGACTACAGTGGACAGACTATAGTGAAAAGACTATAGTGGAAAGACTGTAGTGGACAGAATAGAGTGGAGACTATAGTGAAAAGACTAAAGTGGACAGAGAATAGTGGAAAGACTAAAGTGGACAGACTATAGTGGAAAGACTAAAGTGGACAGACTAAGGTGGAAAAACTAAAGTGGAAAGACTAAAGTGGACGGACTATAGTGGAAAGACTATAGTGGAAAGACTGTAGTGGACAGAATAAAGTGGAGACTATTGTGGAAAGACTAAAGTTGACAGAGAATAGTGGAAAGACTAAAGTGGACAGACTATAGTGGAAAGACTATAGTGGAAAGACTAAAGTTGACAGAGAATAGTGGAAAGACTAAAGTAGAAAGACTGTAGTGGACAGAATAAAGTGGAGACTATGGTGGAAAGACTAAAGTGGAAAGACTACAGTGGACAGACTATAGTGGAAAGACTATAGTGGAAAGACTGTAGTGGACAGAATAGAGTGGAGACTATAGTGGAAAGACTAAAGTGAAAAGACTGAAGTGGACAGAGAATAGTGGAAAGACTAAAGTGGACAGACTATAGTGGAAAGACTAAAGTGGACAGACTAAGGTGGAAAGACTAAAGTGGAAAGACTAAAGTGGACAGACTATATTGGAAAGACTATAGTGGAAAGACTAAAGTGGACAGAGAATAGCGGAAAGACTAAAGTGGACAGACTATAGTGGAAAGACTATAGTGGAAAGACTGTAGTGGACAGAATAAAGTGGAGACTATAGTGGAAAGACTAAAGTGGAAAGACTAAAGTTGACAGAGAATAGTGGAAAGACTAAAGTGGATAGACTTTAGTGGAAAGACTATAGTGGACAGACTATAGTGGAAAGACTATAGTGGAAAGACTGTAGTGGACAGAATAAAGTGGAGACTATAGTGGAAAGACTAAAGTGGAAAGACTAAAGTTGACAGAGAATAGTGGAAAGACTAAAGTGGAAAGACTGTAGTGGACAGAATAAAGTGGAGACTATAGGGGAAAGACTAAAGTGGAAAGACTACAGTGGACAGACTATAGTGGAAAGACTATAGTGGAAAGACTGTAGTGGACAGAATAGAGTGGAGACTATATTGGAAAGACTAAAGTGGTAAGAGAATAGTGAAAAGACTAAAGTGGACAGACTATAGTGGAAAGATTAAAGTGGACAGACTAAGGTGGAAAGACTAAAGTGGAAAGACTAAAGTGGACAGACTATATTGGAAAGACTATAGTGGAAAGACTGTAGTGGACAGAATAAAGCGGAGACTATAGTGGAAAGACTAAAGTGGAAAGACTAAAGTTGACAGAGAATAGTGGAAAGACTAAAGTGGATAGACTTTAGTGGAAAGACTATAGTGGGCAGACTATAGTGGAAAGACTACAGTGGAAAGACTGTAGTGGACAGAATAAAGTGGAGACTATAGTGGAAAGACTAAAGTGGACAGAGAATAGTGGAAAGACTAAAGTGGATAGACTTTAGTGGAAAGATTATAGTGGAAAGACTGTAGTGGACAGAATAAAGTGGAGACTATAGTGGAAAGACTAAAGTGGAAAGACTAAACTGGACAGACTATAGTGGAAAGACTGAAGTGGACAGACTAAAGTGGAAAAACTAAAGTGGAAAGACTAAAGTGGACAGACTATAGTGGAAAGACTATAGTGGAAAGACTGTAGTGGACAGAATAAAGTGGAGACTATAGTGGAAAGAATAAAGTGGACAGACTATAATGGAAAGACTATAGTGGAAAGAGTGTCGTGGACAGAATAAAGTGGAGACTATAGTGGAAAGACTAAAGTGGAAAGACTAAAGTTGACAGAGAATAGTGGAAAGACTAAAGTGGATAGACTTTAGTGGAAAGACTATAGTGGAAAGACTGTAGTGGACAGAATAAAGTGAAGACTATAGTGGAAAGACTAAAGTGGAAAGACTAAACTGGACAGACTATAGTGGAAAGACTGAAGTGGACAGACTATATTGGAAAGACTATAGTGGAAAGACTAAAGTGGACAGAGAATAGTGGAAAGACTAAAGTGGAAAGACTAAACTGGACAGACTATAGTGGAAAGACTAAAGTGGACAGACTATATTGGAAAGACTCTAGTGGAAAGACTAAAGTGGACAGAGAATAGACTATAGTGGAAAGACTAAAGTGGAAAGTCTAAACTGGACAGACTATAGTGGAAAGACTGAAGTGGACAGACTAAAGTGGAAAAACTAAAGTGGAAAGACTAAAGTGGAAAGACTATAGTGGAAAGACTAAAGTGGACAGACTATAGTGGAAAGACTAAAGTGGACAGACCAAAGTGGAAAGATTAAAGTGGAAAGACTAAAGTGGACAGACTATCGTGGGAAGACTATAGTGGAAAGACTGTAGTGGACAGAATAAAATGGAGACTATAGTGGAAAGACTAAAGTGGACAGAGAATAGTGGAAAGACTAAAGTGGACAGACTATAGTGGAAAGACTATAGTGGAAAAACTGTAGTGGACAGAATAAAGTGGAGACTATAGTGGAAAGACTAAAGTGGAAAGACTAAAGTTGACAGAGAATAGTGGAAAGACTAAAGTGGAAAGACTGTAGTGGACAGAATAAAGTGGAGACTATAGTGGAAAGACTAAAGTGGAAAGACTACAGTGGACAGACTATAGTGAAAAGACTATAGTGGACAGACTGTAGTGGACAGAATAAAGTGGAGACTATAGTGGAAAGACTAAAGTGGAAAGACTAAACTGGAAAGACTATAGTGGAAAGACCGAAGTGGACAGACTAAAGTGGAAAAACTAAAGTGGAAAGACTAAAGTGGACAGACTATAGTGGAAAGACTATAGTGGAAAGACTGTAGTGAACAGAATAAAGTGAAGACTATAGTGGAAAGACTAAAGTGGAAAGTCTAAACTGGACAGACTATAGTGGAAAGACTGAAGTGGACAGACTAAAGTGGAAAAACTAAAGTGGAAAGACTAAAGTGGACAGACTATAGTGGAAACACTATAGTGGAAAGACTGTAGTGGACAGAATAAAGTGGAGACTATAGTGGAAAGACTAAAGTGGAAAGACTAAAGTTGACAGAGAATAGTGGAGAGACTAAAGTGGAAAGACAGTAGTGGACAGAATAAAGTGGAGACTATAGTGGAAAGACTAAAGTGGAAAGACTACAGTGGACAGACTATAGTGGAAAGACTATAGTGGAAAAACTGTAGTGGACAGAATAAAGTGGAGACTATAGTGGAAAGACTAAAGTGGACAGAGAATAGTGGAAAGACTAAATTGGATAGACTTTAGTGGAAAGACTATAGTGGAAAGACTGTAGTGGACAGAATAAAGTGGAGACTATAGTGGAAAGACTAAAGTGGAAAGACTAAACTGGACAGACTATAGTGGAAAGACTGAAGTGGACAGACTAAAGTGGAAAAACTAAAGTGGAAAGACTAAAGTGGACAGACTATAGTGGAAAGACTATAGTGGAAAGACTGTAGTGAACAGAATAAAGTGAAGACTATAGTGGAAAAACTAAAGTGGAAAGTCTAAACTGGACAGATTATAGTGGAAAGACTGAAGTGGACAGACTAAAGTGGAAAAACTAAAGTGGAAAGACTAAAGTGGACAGACTATAGTGGAAAGACTATAGTGGAAAGACTAAAGTGGACAGACTATAGTGGAAAGACTAAAGTGGACAGACCAAAGTGGAAAGATTAAAGTGGAAAGACTAAAGTGGACAGACTATCGTGGGAAGACTATAGTGGAAAGACTGTAGTGGACAGAATAAAATGGAGACTATAGTGGAAAGACTAAAGTGGACAGAGAATAGTGGAAAGACTAAAGTGGACAGACTATAGTGGAAAGACTATAGTGGAAAAACTGTAGTGGACAGAATAAAGTGGAGACTATAGTGGAAAGACTAAAGTGGAAAGACTAAAGTTGACAGAGAATAGTGGAAAGACTAAAGTGGAAAGACTGTAGTGGACAGAATAAAGTGGAGACTATAGTGGAAAGACTAAAGTGGAAAGACTACAGTGGACAGACTATAGTGAAAAGACTATAGTGGAAAGACTGTAGTGGACAGAATAGAGTGGAGACTATAGTGAAAAGACTAAAGTGGAAAGACTAAAGTGGACAGAGAATAGTGGAAAGACTAAAGTGGACAGACTATAGTGGAAAGACTAAAGTGGACAGACTAAGGTGGAAAGACTATAGTGGAAAGACTGTAGTGGACAGAATAAAGTGGAGACTATAGTGGAAAGACTAAAGTTGACAGAGAATAGTGGAAAGACTAAAGTGGACAGACTATAGTGGAAAGACTATAGTGGAAAGACTAAATTTGACAGAGAATAGTGGAAAGACTAAAGTAGAAAGACTGTAGTGGACAGAATAAAGTGGAGACTATAGTGGAAAGACTAAAGTGGACAGAGAATAGTGGAAAGACTAAAGTGGATAGACTTTAGTGGAAAGACTATAGTGGAAAGACTGTAGTGGACAGAATAAAGTGGAGACTATAGTGGAAAGACTAAAGTGGAAAGACTAAACTGGACAGACTATAGTGGAAAGACTGAAGTGGAAAGACTAAAGTGGAAAAACTAAAGTGGAAAGACTAAAGTGGACAGACTATAGTGGAAAGACTATAGTGGAAAGACTGTAGTGGACAGAATAAAGTGGAGACTATTGTGGAAAGACTAAAGTTGACAGAGAATAGTGGAAAGACTAAAGTGGACAGACTATAGTGGAAAGACTATAGTGGAAAGACTAAAGTTGACAGAGAATAGTGGAAAGACTAAAGTAGAAAGACTGTAGTGGACAGAATAAAGTGGAGACTATGGTAGAAAGACTAAAGTGGAAAGACTACAGTGGACAGACTATAGTGGAAAGACTATAGTGGAAAGACTGTAGTGGACAGAATAGAGTGGAGACTATAGTGGAAAGACTAAAGTGGAAAGACTGAAGTGGACAGAGAATAGTGGAAAGACTAAAGTGGACAGACTATAGTGGAAAGACTATAGTGGAAAGACTAAAGTTGACAGAGAATAGTGGAAAGACTAAAGTAGAAAGACTGTAGTGGACAGAATAAAGTGGAGACTATGGTAGAAAGACTAAAGTGGAAAGACTACAGTGGACAGACTATAGTGGAAAGACTATAGTGGAAAGACTGTAGTGGACAGAATAGAGTGGAGACTATAGTGGAAAGACTAAAGTGGAAAGACTGAAGTGGACAGAGAATAGTGGAAAGACTAAAGTGGACAGACTATAGTGGAAAGACTAAAGTGGACAGACTATATTGGAAAGACTATAGTGGAAAGACTAAAGTGGACAGAGAATAGTGGAAAGACTAAAGTGGACAGACTATAGTGGAAAGACTATAGTGGAAAGATTGTAGTGGACAGAATAAAGTGGAGACTATAGTGGCAAGACTAAAGTGGAAAGACTAAAGTTGACAGAGAATAGTGGAAAGACTAAAGTGGATAGACTTTAGTGGAAAGACTATAGTGGACAGACTATAGTGGAAAGACTATAGTGGAAAGACTGTAGTGGACAGAATAAAGTGGAGACTATAGTGGAAAGACTAAAGTGGAAAGACTAAAGTTGACAGAGAATAGTGGAAAGACTAAAGTGGAAAGACTGTAGTGGACAGAATAAAGTGGAGACTATAGGGGAAAGACTAAAGTGGAAAGACTACAGTGGACAGACTATAGTGGAAAGACTATAGTGGAAATACTGTAGTGGACAGAATAGAGTGGAGACTATAGTGGAAAGACTAAAGTGGTAAGAGAATAGTGGAAAGACTAAAGTGGACAGACTATAGTGGAACGACTAAAGTGGACAGACTAAGGCCGAAAGACTAAAGTGGAAAGACTGTAGTGGACAGAATAAAGCGGAGACTATAGTGGAAAGACTAAAGTGGAAAGACTAAAAATGACAGAGAATAGTGGAAAGACTAAAGTGGATAGACTTTAGTGGAAAGACTATAGTGGGCAGACTATAGTGGAAAGACTATAGTGGAAAGACTGTAGTGGACAGAATAAAGTGGAGACTATAGTGGAAAGACTAAAGTGGACAGAGAATAGTGGAAAGACTAAAGTGGATAGACTTTAGTGGAAAGACTATAGTGGAAAGACTGCAGTGGACAGAATATAGTGGAGACTATAGTGGAAAGACTAAAGTGGAAAGACTAAACTGGACAGACTATAGTGGAAAGACTGAAGTGGAAAGACTAAAGTGGAAAAACTAAAGTGGAAAGACTAAAGTGGACAGACTATAGTGGAAAGACTATAGTGGAAAGACTGTAGTGGACAGAATAAAGTGGAGACTATTGTGGAAAGACTAAAGTTGACAGAGAATAGTGGAAAGACTAAAGTGGACAGACTATAGTGGAAAGACTATAGTGGAAAGACTAAAGTTGACAGAGAATAGTGGAAAGACTAAAGTGGACAGACTATAGTGGAAGGACTATAGTGGAAAGACTGTAGTGGACAGAATAAAGTGGAGACTATGGTAGAAAGACTAAAGTGGAAAGACTACAGTGGACAGAC
Organism: Branchinecta sandiegonensis; assembly: GCA_030848855.1. Classification (NCBI taxonomy): domain Eukaryota; kingdom Metazoa; phylum Arthropoda; class Branchiopoda; order Anostraca; family Branchinectidae; genus Branchinecta; species Branchinecta sandiegonensis. Next base: position 13,670 of record JAUPMV010000131.1, read on the forward strand.
TATAGTGGAAAGACTATAGTGGAAAGACTGTAGTGGACAATTTAGAGTGGAGACTATAGTGGAAAGACTAAAGTGGAAAGACTGAAGTGGACAGAGAATAGTGGAAAGACTAAAGTGGACAGACTATAGTGGAAAGACTAAAGTGGACAGACTAAGGTGGAAAGACTAAAGTGGAAAGACTAAAGTGGACAGACTATATTGGAAAGACTATAGTGGAAAGACTAAAGTGGACAGAGAATAGTGGAAAGACTAAAGTGGACAGACTATAGTGGAAAGACTATAGTGGAAAGACTGTAGTGGACAGAATAAAGTGGAGACTATAGTGGCAAGACTAAAGTGGAAAGACTAAAGTTGACAGAGAATAGTGGAAAGACTAAAGTGGATAGACTTTAGTGGAAAGACTATAGTGGACAGACTATAGTGGAAAGACTATAGTGGAAAGACTGTAGTGGACAGAATAAAGTGGAGACTATAGTGGAAAGACTAAAGTGGAAGGACTAAAGTTGACAGAGAATAGTGGAAAGACTAAAGTGGAAAGACTGTAGTGGACAGAATAAAGTGGAGACTATAGGGGAAAGACTAAAGTGGAAAGACTACAGTGGACAGACTATAGTGGAAAGACTATAGTGGAAAGACTGTAGTGGACAGAATAGAGTGGAGACTATAGTGGAAAGACTAAAGTGGTAAGAGAATAGTGGAAAGACTAAAGTGGACAGACTATAGTGGAAAGACTAAAGTGGACAGACTAAGGTGGAAAGACTAAAGTGGAAAGACTAAAGTGGACAGACTATATTGGAAAGACTATAGTGGAAAGACTGTAGTGGACAGAATAAAGCGGAGACTATAGTGGAAAGACTAAAGTTGACAGAGAATAGTGGAAAGACTAAAGTGGATAGACTTTAGTGGAAAGACTATAGTGGGCAGACTATAGTGGAAAGACTATAGTGGAAAGACTGTAGTGGACAGAATAAAGTGGAGACTATAGTGGAAAGACTAAAGTGGACAGAGAATAGTGGAAAGACTAAAGTGGATAGACTTTAGTGGAAAGACTATAGTGGAAAGACTGTAGTGGACAGAATAAAGTGGGGACTATAGTGGAAAGACTAAAGTGGAAAGACTAAACTGGACAGACTATAGTGGAAAGACTGAAGTGGACAGACTAAAGTGGAAAAACTAAAGTGGAAAGACTAAAGTGGACAGACTATAGTGGAAAGACTATAGTGGAAAGACTGTAGTGGACAAAATAAAGTGGAGACTATAGTGGAAAGAATAAAGTGGACAGAGAATAGTGGAAAGACGAAAGTGGACAGACTATAATGGAAAGACTATAGTGGAAAGACTGTAGTGGACAGAATAAAGTGGAGACTATAGTGGAAAGACTAAAGTGGAAAGACTAAAGTGGACAGAGAATAGTGGAAAGACTAAAGTGGACAGACTATAGTGGAAAGACGAAAGTGGACAGACTAAGGTGGAAAGACTAAAGTGGAAAGACTAAAGTGGACAGACTATATTGGAAAGACTATAGTGGAAAGACTAAAGTGGACAGAGAATAGTGGAAAGACTAAAGTGGACAGACTATAGTGGAAAGACTATAGTGGAAAGACTGTAGCGGACAGAATAAAGTGGAGACTATAGTGGAAAGACTAAAGTGGAAAGACTAAAGTTGACAGAGAATAGTGGAAAGATTAAAGTGGATAGACTTTAGGGGAAAGACTGTAGTGGAAAGACTATAGTGGAAAGACTGTAGTGGACAGAATAAAGTGGAGACTATAGTGGAAAGACTAAAGTGGAAAGACTAAAGTTGACAGAGAATAGTGGAGAGACTAAAGTGGAAAGACTGTAGTGGACAGAATAAAGTGGAGACTATAGTGGAAAGACTAAAGTGGAAAGACTACAGTGGACAGACTATAGTGGAAAGACTATAGTGGAAAGACTGTAGTGGACAGAATAAAGTGGAGACTATAGTGGAAAGACTAAAGTGGACAGAGAATAGTGGAAAGACTAAATTGGATAGACTTTAGTGGAAAGACTATAGTGGAAAGACTGTAGTGGACAGAATAAAGTGGAGACTATAGTGGAAAGACTAAAGTGGAAAGACTAAACTGGACAGACTATAGTGGAAAGACTGAAGTGGACAGACTAAAGTGGAAAAACTAAAGTGGAAAGACTAAAGTGGACAGACTATAGTGGAAAGACTATAGTGGAAAGACTGTAGTGAACAGAATAAAGTGAAGACTATAGTGGAAAGACTAAAGTGGAAAGTCTAAACTGGACAGACTATAGTGGAAAGACTGAAGTGGACAGACTAAAGTGGAAAAACTAAAGTGGAGAGACTAAAGTGGACAGACTATAGTGGAAAGACTATAGTGGAAAGACTAAAGTGGACAGACTATAGTGGAAAGACTAAAGTGGACAGACCAAAGTGGAAAGATTAAAGTGGAAAGACTAAAGTGGACAGACTATCGTGGGAAGACTATAGTGGAAAGACTGTAGTGGACAGAATAAAGTGGAGACTATAGTGGAAAGACTAAAGTGGAAAGACTAAAGTGGACAGAGAATAGTGGAAAGACTAAAGTGGATAGACTATCGTGGAAAGACTATAGTGGAAAAACTGTAGTGGACAGAATAAAGTGGAGACTATAGTGGAAAGACTAAAGTGGAAAGACTAAAGTTGACAGAGAATAGTGGAAAGACTAAAGTGGAAAGACTGTAGTGGACAGAATAAAGTGGACACTATAGTGGAAAGACTAAAGTGGAAAGACTACAGTGGACAGACTATAGTGAAAAGACTATAGTGGAAAGACTGTAGTGGACAGAATAGAGTGGAGACTATAGTGAAAAGACTAAAGTGGAAAGACTAAAGTGGACAGAGAATAGTGGAAAGACTAAAGTGGACAGACTATAGTGGAAAGACTAAAGTGGACAGACTAAGGTGGAAAGACTAAAGTGGAAAGACTAAAGTGGACAGACTATATTGGAAAGACTATAGTGGAAAGACTAAAGTGGACAGAGAATAGTGGAAAGACTAAAGTGGACAGAGTATAGTGGAAAGACTATAGTGGAAAGACTGTAGTGGACAGAATTAAGTGGAGACTATAGTGGAAAGACTAAAGTGGAAAGACTAAAGTTGACAGAGAATAGTGGAAAGACTAAAGTGGATAGACTTTAGTGGAAAGACTATAGTGGACAGACTATAGTGGAAAGACTATAGTGGAAAGACTGTAGTGGACAGAATAAAGTGGAGACTATAGTGGAAAGACTAAAGTGGACAGAGAATAGTGGAAAGACGAAAGTGGACAGACTAAGGGGGAAAGACTAAAGTGGAAAGACTAAAGTGGACAGACTATATTGGAAAGACTATAGTGGAAAGACTAAAGTGGAGAGAGGATAGTGGAAAGACTAAAGTGGACAGACTATAGTGGAAAGACTGTAGTGGACAGAATAAAGTGGAGACTATAGTGGAAAGACTAAAGTGGAAAGACTAAAGTTGACAGAGAATAGTGGAAAGACTAAAGTGGATAGACTTTAGTGGAAAGACTATAGTGGAAAGACTGTAGTGGACAGAATAAAGTGAAGACTATAGTGGAAAGACTAAAGTGGAAAGACTAAACTGGACAGACTATAGTGGAAAGACTGAAGTGGACAGACTATATTGGAAAGACTATAGTGGAAAGACTAAAGTGGACAGAGAATAGTGGAAAGACTAAAGTGGAAAGACTAAACTGGACAGACTATAGTGGAAAGACTAAAGTGGACAGACTATATTGGAAAGACTATAGTGGAAAGACTAAAGTGGACAGAGAATAGTGGAAAGACTAAAGTGGACAGACTATAGTGGAAAGACTATGGTGGAAAGACTGTACTGGACAGAATAAAGTGGAGACTATAGTGGAAAGACTAAAGTGGAAAGACTACAGTGGACAGACTATAGTGGAAAGACTATAGTGGAAAGACTGTAGTAGACAGAATAAAGTGGAGACTATAGTGGAAAGACTAAAGTGGACAGAGAATAGTGGAAAGACTTTCTGGATAGACTTTATTGGAAAGACTATAGTGGAAAGACTGTAGTGGACAGAATAAAGTGGAGACTATAGTGGAAAGACTAAAGTGGAAAGACTAAACTGGACAGACTATAGTGGAAAGACTGAAATGGACAGACTAAAGTGGAAAAACTAAAGTGGAAAGACTAAAGTGGACAGACTATAGTGGAAGGACTATGGTGGAAAGACTGTAGTGGACAGAATAAAGTGGAGACTATAGTGGAAAGACTAAAGTGGACAGAGAATAGTGGAAAGACTAAAGTAGACAGACTATAATGGAAAGACTATAGTGGAAAGACTGTAGTGGACAGAATAAAGTGGAGACTATAGTGGAAAGACTAAAGTGGAAAGACTAAAGTGGACAGAGAATAGTGGAAAGACTAAAGTGGACAGACTATAGTGGAAAGACGAAAGTGGACAGACTAAGGTGGAAAGACTAAAGTGGAAAGACTAAAGTGGACAGACTATATTGGAAAGACTATAGTGGAAAGACTAAAGTGGACAGAGAATAGTGGAAAGACTAAAGTGGACAGACTATAGTGGAAAGACTATAGTGGAAAGACTGTAGCGGACAGAATAAAGTGGAGACTATAGTGGAAAGACTAAAGTGGAAAGACTAAAGTTGACAGAGAATAGTGGAAAGATTAAAGTGGATAGACTTTAGGGGAAAGACTATAGTGGAAAGACTATAGTGGAAAGACTGTAGTGGACAGAATAAAGTGGAGACTATAGTGGAAAGACTAAAGTGGAAAGACTAAAGTTGACAGAGAATAGTGGAGAGACTAAAGTGGAAAGACTGTAGTGGACAGAATAAAGTGGAGAATATAGTGGAAAGACTAAAGTGGAAAGACTACAGTGGACAGACTATAGTGGAAAGACTATAGTGGAAAGACTGTAGTGGACAGAATAAAGTGGAGACTATAGTGGAAAGACTAAAGTGGACAGAGAATAGTGGAAAGACTAAATTGGATAGACTTTAGTGGAAAGACTATAGTGGAAAGACTGTAGTGGACAGAATAAAGTGGAGACTATAGTGGAAAGAATAAAGTGGACAGAGAATAGTGGAAAGACGAAAGTGGACAGACTATAATGGAAAGACTATAGTGGAAAGACTGTAGTGGACAGAATAAAGTGGAGACTATAGTGGAAAGACTAAAGTGGAAAGACTAAAGTGGACAGAGAATAGTGGAAAGACTAAAGTGGACAGACTATAGTGGAAAGACGAAAGTGGACAGACTAAGGTGGAAAGACTAAAGTGGAAAGACTAAAGTGGACAGACTATATTGGAAAGACTATAGTGGAAAGACTAAAGTGGACAGAGAATAGTGGAAAGACTAAAGTGGACAGACTATAGTGGAAAGACTATAGTGGAAAGACTGTAGCGGACAGAATAAAGTGGAGACTATAGTGGAAAGACTAAAGTGGAAAGACTAAAGTTGACAGAGAATAGTGGAAAGATTAAAGTGGATAGACTTTAGGGGAAAGACTATAGTGGAAAGACTATAGTGGAAAGACTGTAGTGGACAGAATAAAGTGGAGACTATAGTGGAAAGACTAAAGTGGAAAGACTAAAGTTGACAGAGAATAGTGGAGAGACTAAAGTGGAAAGACTGTAGTGGACAGAATAAAGTGGAGACTATAGTGGAAAGACTAAAGTGGAAAGACTACAGTGGACAGACTATAGTGGAAAGACTATAGTGGAAAGACTGTAGTGGACAGAATAAAGTGGAGTCTATAGTGGAAAGACTAAAGTGGACAGAGAATAGTGGAAAGACTAAATTGGATAGACTTTAGTGGAAAGACTATAGTGGAAAGACTGTAGTGGACAGAATAAAGTGGAGACTATAGTGGAAAGACTAAAGTGGAAAGACTAAACTGGACAGACTATAGTGGAAAGACTGAAGTGGACAGACTAAAGTGGAAAAACTAAAGTGGAAAGACTAAAGTGGACAGACTATAGTGGAAAGACTATAGTGGAAAGACTGTAGTGAACAGAATAAAGTGAAGACTATAGTGGAAAGACTAAAGTGGAAAGTCTAAACTGGACAGACTATAGTGGAAAGACTGAAGTGGACAGACTAAAGTGGAAAAACTAAAGTGGAGAGACTAAAGTGGACAGACTATAGTGGAAAGACTATAGTGGAAAGACTAAAGTGGACAGACTATAGTGGAAAGACTAAAGTGGACAGACCAAAGTGGAAAGATTAAAGTGGAAAGACTAAAGTGGACAGACTATCGTGGGAAGACTATAGTGGAAAGACTGTAGTGGACAGAATAAAGTGGAGACTATAGTGGAAAGACTAAAGTGGAAAGACTAAAGTGGACAGAGAATAGTGGAAAGACTAAAGTGGATAGACTATCGTGGAAAGACTATAGTGGAAAAACTGTAGTGGACAGAATAAAGTGGAGACTATAGTGGAAAGACTAAAGTGGAAAGACTAAAGTTGACAGAGAATAGTGGAAAGACTAAAGTGGAAAGACTGTAGTGGACAGAATAAAGTGGACACTATAGTGGAAAGACTAAAGTGGAAAGACTACAGTGGACAGACTATAGTGAAAAGACTATAGTGGAAAGACTGTAGTGGACAGAATAGATTGGAGACTATAGTGAAAAGACTAAAGTGTAAAGACTAAAGTGGACAGAGAATAGTGGAAAGACTAAAGTGGACAGACTATAGTGGAAAGACTAAAGTGGACAGACTAAGGTGGAAAGACTAAAGTGGAAAGACTAAAGTGGACAGACTATATTGGAAAGACTATAGTGGAAAGACTAAAGTGGACAGAGAATAGTGGAAAGACTAAAGTGGACAGAGTATAGTGGAAAGACTATAGTGGAAAGACTGTAGTGGACAGAATTAAGTGGAGACTATAGTGGAAAGACTAAAGTGGAAAGACTAAAGTTGACAGAGAATAGTGGAAAGACTAAAGTGGATAGACTTTAGTGGAAAGACTATAGTGGACAGACTATAGTGGAAAGACTATAGTGGAAAGACTGTAGTGGACAGAATAAAGTGGAGACTATAGTGGAAAGACTAAAGTGGACAGAGAATAGTGGAAAGACGAAAGTGGACAGACTAAGGGGGAAAGACTAAAGTGGAAAGACTAAAGTGGACAGACTATATTGGAAAGACTATAGTGGAAAGACTAAAGTGGACAGAGGATAGTGGAAAGACTAAAGTGGACAGACTATAGTGGAAAGACTGTAGTGGACAGAATAAAGTGGAGACTATAGTGGAAAGACTAAAGTGGAAAGACTAAAGTTGACAGAGAATAGTGGAAAGACTAAAGTGGATAGACTTTAGTGGAAAGACTATAGTGGAAAGACTGTAGTGGACAGAATAAAGTGAAGACTATAGTGGAAAGACTAAAGTGGAAAGACTAAACTGGACAGACTATAGTGGAAAGACTGAAGTGGACAGACTATATTGGAAAGACTATAGTGGAAAGACTAAAGTGGACAGAGAATAGTGGAAAGACTAAAGTGGAAAGACTAAACTGGACAGACTATAGTGGAAAGACTAAAGTGGACAGACTATATTGGAAAGACTATAGTGGAAAGACTAAAGTGGACAGAGAATAGTGGAAAGACTAAAGTGGACAGACTATAGTGGAAAGACTATGGTGGAAAGACTGTACTGGACAGAATAAAGTGGAGACTATAGTGGAAAGACTAAAGTGGAAAGACTACAGTGGACAGACTATAGAGGAAAGACTATAGTGGAAAGACTGTAGTAGACAGAATAAAGTGGAGACTATAGTGGAAAGACTAAAGTGGACAGAGAATAGTGGAAAGACTTTCTGGATAGACTTTATTGGAAAGACTATAGTGGAAAGACTGTAGTGGACAGAATAAAGTGGAGACTATAGTGGAAAGACTAAAGTGGAAAGACTAAACTGGACAGACTATAGTGGAAAGACTGAAATGGACAGACTAAAGTGGAAAAACTAAAGTGGAAAGACTAAAGTGGACAGACTATAGTGGAAGGACTATGGTGGAAAGACTGTAGTGGACAGAATAAAGTGGAGACTATAGTGGAAAGACTAAAGTGGAAAGACTAAAGTTGACAGAGGATAGTGGAAAGACTAAAGTGGAAAGACTGTAGTGGACAGAATAAAGTGGAGACTATAGTGGAAAGACTAAAGTGGACAGAGAATAGTGGAAAGACTAAAGTAGACAGACTATAATGGAAAGACTATAGTGGAAAGACTGTAGTGGACAGAATAAAGTGGAGACTATAGTGGAAAGACTAAAGTGGAAAGACTAAAGTGGACAGAGAATAGTGGAAAGACTAAAGTGGATAGACTTTAGTGGAAAGACTATAGTGGAAAGACTGTAGTGGACAGAATAAAGTGAAGACTATAGTGGAAAGACTAAAGTGGAAAGACTAAACTGGACAGACTATAGTGGAAAGACTGAAGTGGACAGACTATATTGGAAAGACTATAGTGGAAAGACTAAAGTGGACAGAGAATAGTGGAAAGACTAAAGTGGAAAGACTAAACTGGACAGACTATAGTGGAAAGACTAAAGTGGACAGACTATATTGGAAAGACTATAGTGGAAAGACTAAAGTGGACAGAGAATAGTGGAAGGACTAAAGTGGACAGACTATAGTGGAAAGACTATGGTGGAAAGACTGTACTGGACAGAATAAAGTGGAGACTATAGTGGAAAGACTAAAGCGGAAAGACTACAGTGGACAGACTATAGTGGAAAGACTATAGTGGAAAGACTTTAGTAGACAGAATAAAGTGGAGACTATAGTGGAAAGACTAAAGTGGACAGAGAATAGTGGAAAGACTAAAGTGGACAGACTAAAGTGGACAGAGAATATTGGAAAGTGGACAGAATAAAATGGAGACTATAGTGGAAAGACCAAAGTGGAAAGACTAAAGTTGACAGACTATAGTGGAAAGACTATAGTGGAAAGACTGTAGTTGACAGAATAAAGTGGAGACTATAGGGGAAAGACTAAAGTTGAATGACTAAACTGGACAGACTATAGTGGAAAGATTGAAGTGGACAGACTAAAGTGGAAAAACTAAAGTGGAAAGACTAAAGTGGACAGACTATAGTGGAAAGACTATAGTGGAAAGACTAAAGTGGACAGACGATAGTGGAAAGACTAAAGTGGACAGACTATAGTGGAAAGACTGTAGTGGACAGAATAAAGTGGAGACTATAGTGGAAAGACTAAAGTGGAAAGACTAAAGTTGACAGAGAATTGTGGAAAGACTAAAGTGGATAGACTTTAGTGGAAAGACTATAGTGGAAAGACTGTAGTGGACAGAATAAAGTGGAGACTATAGTGGAAAGACCTAAGTGGAAAGACTAAAGTTGACAGAGAATAGTGGAAAGACTAAAGTGGATAGACTTTAGTGGAAAGACTATAGTGGAAAGACTGTAGTGGACAGAATAAAGTGAAGACTATAGTGGAAAGACTAAACTGGACAGACTATAGTGGAAAGACTGAAGTGGACAGACTATATTGGAAAGACTATAGTGGAAAGACTAAAGTGGACAGAGAATAGTGGCAAGACTAAAGTGGAAAGACTAAACTGGACAGACTATAGTGGAAAGACTAAAGTGGACAGACTATATTGGAAAGACTATAGTGGAAAGACTAAAGTGGACAGAGAATAGTGGAAAGACTAAAGTGGACAGACTATAGTGGAAAGACTATGGTGGAAAGACTGTACTGGACAGAATAAAGTGGAGACTATAGTGGAAAGACTAAAGTGGAAAGACTACAGTGGACAGACTATAGTGGAAAGACTATAGTGGAAAGACTGTAGTAGACAGAATAAAGATGAGACTATTGTGGAAAGACTAAAGTGGACAGAGAATAGTGGAAAGACTAAAGTCGATAGACTTTATTGGAAAGACTATAGTGGAAAGACTGTAATGGACAGAATAAAGTGGAGACTATAGTGGAAAGACTAAAGTGGAAAGACTAAACTGGACAGACTATCGTGGAAAGACTGAAGTGGACAGACTAAAGTGGAAAAACTAAAGTGGAAAGACTAAAGTGGACAGACTATAGTGGAAAGACTAAAGTGGAAAGACTGTAGTTGACAGAATAAAGTGGAGACTATAGTGGAAAGACTAAAGTTGAATGACTAAACTGGACAGACTATAGTGGAAAGATTGAAGTGGACAGACTAAAGTGGAAAAACTAAAGTGGAAAGACTAAAGTGGACAGACTATAGTGGAAAGACTATAGTGGAAAGACTAAAGTGGACAGACGATAGTGGAAAGACTAAAGTGGACAGACTAAAGTGGAAAGATTAAAGTGGAAAGACTAAAGTGGACAGACTATAGTGGAAACCCTTTAGTGGAAAGACTGTAGTGGACAGAATAAAGTGGAGACTATAGTGGAAAGACTAAAGTGGAAAGACTAAAGTGGACAGAGAATAGTGGAAAGACTAAAGTTGATAGACTATAGTGGAAAGACTAAAGTGGACAGAGAATAGTGGAAAGACTAAAGTGGACAGACTATAGTGGAAAGACTATAGTGGAAAGACTGTAGTGGACAGAATAAAGTGAAGACTATAGTGGAAAGATTAAGCTGGACAGACTATAGTGGAAAGACTGAAGTGGAAAGACTAAACTGGACAGACTATAGTGGAAAGACTAAAGTGGACAGACTATATGGGAAAGACTATAGTGGAAAGACTAAAGTAGACAGAGAATAGTGGAAAGACTAAAGTGGACAGACTATAGTGGAAAGACTAAAGTGGAAAGACTAAAGTTGACAGAGAATAGTGGAAAGACTAAAGTGGAAAGACTGTAGTGGACAGAATAAAGTGGAGACTATAGTGGAAAGACTAAAGTGGAAAGACTACAGTGGACAGACTATAGTGGAAAGACTATAGTGGAAAGACTGTAGTGGACAGAATAAAGTGGAGACTATAGTGGAAAGACTAAAGTGGACAGAGAATAGTGGAAAGACTAAAGTGGATAGACTTTAGTGGAAAGACTATAGTGGAAAGACTGTAGTGGACAGAATAAAGTGGAGACTATAGTGGAAAGACTAAAGTGGAAAGACTAAAGTTGACAGAGAATAGTGGAAAGACTAAAGTGGAAAGACTGTAGTGGACAGAATAAAGTGGAGACTATAGTGGAAAGACTAAAGTGGACAGAGAATAGTGGAAAGACTAAAGTAGACAGACTATAATGGAAAGACTATAGTGGAAAGACTGTAGTGGACAGAATAAAGTGGAGACTATAGTGGAAAGACTAAAGTGGAAAGACTAAAGTGGACAGAGAATAGTGGAAAGACTAAAGTGGACAGACTATAGTGGAAAGACGAAAGTGGACAGACTAAGGGGGAAAGACTAAAGTGGAAAGACAAAAGTGGACAGACTATATTGGAAAGACTATAGTGGAAAGACTAAAGTGGACAGAGAATAGTGGAAAGACTAAAGTGGACAGACTATAGTGGAAAGACTGTAGTGGACAGAATAAAGTGGAGACTATAGTGGAAAGACTAAAGTGGAAAGACTAAAGTTGACAGAGAATAGTGGAAAGACTAAAGTGGATAGACTTTAGTGGAAAGACTATAGTGGAAAGACTGTAGTGGACAGAATAAAGTGAAGACTATAGTGGAAAGACTAAAGTGGAAAGACTAAACTGGACAGACTATAGTGGAAAGACTGAAGTGGACAGACTATATTGGAAAGACTATAGTGGAAAGACTAAAGTGGACAGAGAATAGTGGAAAGACTAAAGTGGAAAGACTAAACTGGACAGACTATAGTGGAAAGACTAAAGTGGACAGACTATATTGGAAAGACTATAGTGGAAAGACTAAAGTGGACAGAGAATAGTGGAAACACTAAAGTGGACAGACTATAGTGGAAAGACTATGGTGGAAAGACTGTACTGGACAGAATAAAGTGGAGACTATAGTGGAAAGACTAAAGCGGAAAGACTACAGGGGACAGACTATAGTGGAAAGACTATAGTGGAAAGACTGTAGTAGACAGAATAAAGTGGAGACTATAGTGGAAAGACTAAAGTGGACAGAGAATAGTGGAAAGACTAAAGTGGACAGACTAAAGTGGACAGAGAATATTGGAAAGTGGACAGAATAAAATGGAGACTATAGGGGAAAGACTAAAGTTGAATGACTAAACTGGACAGACTATAGTGGAAAGATTGAAGTGGACAGACTAAAGTGGAAAAACTAAAGTGGAAAGACTAAAGTGGACAGACTATAGTGGAAAGATTGAAGTGGACAGACTAAAGTGGAAAAACTAAAGTGGAAAGACTAAAGTGGACAGACTATAGTGGAAAGACTATAGTGGAAAGACTAAAGTGGACAGACGATAGTGGAAAGAATAAAGTGGACAGACTATAGTGGAAAGACTGTAGTGGACAGAATAAAGTGGAGACTATAGTGGAAAGACTAAAGTGGAAAGACTAAAGTTGACAGAGAATTGTGGAAAGACTAAAGTGGATAGACTTTAGTGGAAAGACTATAGTGGAAAGACTGTAGTGGACAGAATAAAGTGGAGACTATAGTGGAAAGACTAAAGTGGAAAGACTAAAGTTGACAGAGAATAGTGGAAAGACTAAAGTGGATAGACTTTAGTGGAAAGACTATAGTGGAAAGACTGTAGTGGACAGAATAAAGTGAAGACTATAGTGGAAAGACTAAACTGGACAGACTATAGTGGAAAGACTGAAGTGGACAGACTATATTGGAAAGACTATAGTGGAAAGACTAAAGTGGACAGAGAATAGTGGCAAGACTAAAGTGGAAAGACTAAACTGGACAGACTATAGTGGAAAGACTAAAGTGGACAGACTATATTGGAAAGACTATAGTGGAAAGACTAAAGTGGACAGAGAATAATGGAAAGACTAAAGTGGACAGACTATAGTGGAAAGACTATGGTGGAAAGACTGTACTGGACAGAATAAAGTGGAGACTATAGTGGAAAGACTAAAGTGGAAAGACTACAGTGGACAGACTATAGTGGAAAGACTATAGTGGAAAGACTGTAGTAGACAGAATAAAGATGAGACTATTGTGGAAAGACTAAAGTGGACAGAGAATAGTGGAAAGACTAAAGTCGATAGACTTTATTGGAAAGACTATAGTGGAAAGACTGTAGTGGACAGAATAAAGTGGAGACTATAGTGGAAAGACTAAAGTGGAAAGACTAAACTGGACAGACTATAGTGGAAAGACTGAAGTGGACAGACTAAAGTGGAAAAACTAAAGTGGAAAGACTAAAGTGGACAGACTATAGTGGAAAGACTAAAGTGGAAAGACTGTAGTTGACAGAATAAAGTGGAGACTATAGTGGAAAGACTAAAGTTGAATGACTAAACTGGACAGACTATAGTGGAAAGATTGAAGTGGACAGACTAAAGTGGAAAAACTAAAGTGGAAAGACTAAAGTGGACAGACTATAGTGGAAAGACTATAGTGGAAAGACTAAAGTGGACAGACGATACTGGAAAGACTAAAGTGGACAGACTAAAGTGGAAAGATTAAAGTGGAAAGACTAAAGTGGACAGACTATAGTGGAAACCCTTTAGTGGAAAGACTGTAGTGGACAGAATAAAGTGGAGACTATAGTGGAAAGACTAAAGTGGAAAGACTAAAGTGGACAGAGAATAGTGGAAAGACTAAAGTTGATAGACTATAGTGGAAAGACTAAAGTGGACAGAGAATAGTGGAAAGACTAAAGTGGACAGACTATAGTGGAAAGACTATAGTGGAAAGACTGTAGTGGACAGAATAAAGTGAAGACTATAGTGGAAAGATTAAGCTGGACAGACTATAGTGGAAAGACTGAAGTGGAAAGACTAAACTGGACAGACTATAGTGGAAAGACTAAAGTGGACAGACTATATTGGAAAGACTATAGTGGAAAGACTAAAGTGGACAGAGAATAGTGGAAAGACTAAAGTGGACAGACTATAGTGGAAAGACTAAAGTGGAAAGACTAAAGTTGACAGAGAATAGTGGAAAGACTAAAGTGGAAAGACTGTAGTGGACAGAATAAAGTGGAGACTATAGTGGAAAGACTAAAGTGGAAAGACTACAGTGGACAGACTATAGTGGAAAGACTATAGTGGAAAGACTGTAGTGGACAGAATAAAGTGGAGACTATAGTGGAAAGACTAAAGTGGACAGAGAATAGTGGAAAGACTAAAGTGGATAGACTTTAGTGGAAAGACTATAGTGGAAAGACTGTAGTGGACAGAATAAAGTGGAGACTATAGTGGAAAGACTAAAGTGGAAAGACTAAAGTTGACAGAGAATAGTGGAAAGACTAAAGTGGAAAGACTGTAGTGGACAGAATAAAGTGGAGACTATAGTGGAAAGACTAAAGTGGACAGAGAATAGTGGAAAGACTAATTTGGAAAGACTGTGGTGGACAGAATAAAGTGGAGACTATAGTGGAAAGACTATAGTGGAAAGACTAAAGTGGAAAGACTCAGTGGACAGACTAAAGTGTACACACTGAAGTGGACAGAATAAAGTGGAAAGACTAAAGTGGAAAGACTAAAGTGGATAGACTATAGTGGAAAGACTAAAGTGGACAGACTAAAGTGGAAAAACTAAAGTGGAAAGACTAAAGTGGACAGACTATAGTGGAAAGACTATAGTGGAAAGACTGTAGTGGACAGAATAAAGTGGAGACTATAGTGGAAAGACTAAAGTGGACAGAGAATAGTGGAAAGACTAAAGTGGACAGACTATAGTGGAAAGAATATAGTGGAAAGACTGTAGTGGACAGAATAAAGTGGAGACTATAGTGGAAAGACTAAAGTGGACAGAGAATAGTGGAAAGACTAAATTGGAAAGACTGTGGTGGACAAAATAAAGTGGAGACTATAGTGGAAAGACTATAGTGGAAAGACTAAAGTGGAAAGACTCAGTGGACAGACTAAAGTGTACACACTGAAGTGGACAGAATAAAGTGGAAAGACTAAAGTGGAAAGACTAAAGTGGATAGACTATAGTGGAAAGACTGAAGTGGACAGACTAAAGTGGAAAAACTAAAGTGGAAAGACTAAAGTGGACAGACTATAGTGGAAAGACTATAGTGGAAAGACTGTAGTGGAAAGAATAAAGTGGAGACTATAGTGGAAAGACTAAAGTGGACAGAGAATAGTGGAAAGACTAATTTGGAAAGACTGTGGTGGACAGAATAAAGTGGAGACTATAGTGGAAAGACTATAGTGGAAAGACTAAAGTGGAAAGACTCAGTGGACAGACTAAAGTGTACACACTGAAGTGGACAGAATAAAGTGGAAAGACTAAAGTGGAAAGACTAAAGTGGATAGACTATAGTGGAAAGACTAAAGTGGACAGACTAAAGTGGAAAAACTAAAGTGGAAAGACTAAAGTGGACAGACTATAGTGGAAAGACTATAGTGGAAAGACTGTAGTGGACAGAATAAAGTGGAGACTATAGTGGAAAGACCAAATTGGACAGAGAATAGTGGAAAGACTAAATTGGAAAGACTGTGGTGAACAAAATAAATTGGAGACTATAGTGGAAAGACTAAAGTGGAAAGACTAAAGTGGACAGACTATAGTGGAAAGACTAACGTGGAAAGACTATGTGGACAGACTAAAGTGTACACACTGAAGTGGACAGAATAAAGTGTAAAGACTAAAGTGGAAAGAATAAAGTGGATAGACTATAGTGGGAAGACTAAAGTGGACAGACTAAAGTGGAAAAACTAAAGTGGAAAGACTAAATTGGACAGACTATAGTGGAAAGACTATAGTGGAAAGACTGTAGTGGACAGAATAAAGTGGAGACTATGGTGGAAAGACTAAAGTGGACAGAGAATAGTGGAAAGACTAAAGTGGATAGACTTTAGTGGAAAGACTATAGTGGAAAGAATGTAGTGGACAGAATAAAGTGGAGACTATAGTGGAAAGACTAAAGTGGACAGAAAATAGTGGAAAGACTAAATTGGAAAGACTGTGGTGGACAGAATAAAGTGGAGACTATAGTGGAAAGACTAAATTGGAAAGACTAAAGTGGACAGACTATAGTGGAAAGACTGAAGTGGAAATACTCAGTGGACAGACTAAAGTGTACACACTGAAGTGGACAGAATAAAGTGGAAAGACTAAAGTGGAAAGACTAAAGTGGAAAAACTAAAGTGGAAAGACTAGATAAGTGGACAGACTATAGTGGAAAGACTGTAGTGGACAGAATAAAGTGGAGACTATAGTGGAAAGACTAAAGTGAAAAGACTAAAGTTGACAGACTATAGTGGAAAGACTGAAGTGGACAGACTAAAGTGGAAAAACTACAGTGGAAAGACTAAAGTGGACAGACTATAGTGGAAAGACTATAGTGGAAAGACTGTAGTGGACAGAATAAAGTGGACAGACTATAGTGGAAAGACTAAAGTGGACAGAATAAAATGGAAAGACTAAAGTGGAAAGACTAAAGTGGAAAGACTAAAGTGGACAGACTATAGTGGAAAGACTATAGTGGAAAGACTAACTGGACAGACTAAAGCGGAAAGACTAAAGTGGAAAGATTAAAGTGGACAGACTATAGTGGAAAGACTAAAGTGGACAGACTAAAGTGGAAAGACTAAAGCGGAAAGACTAAAGTGGACAGACTATAGTGGAAAGACTATAGTGGAAAGACTAACTGGACATACTAAAGCGGAAAGTCTAAAGTGGAAAGACTAAAGTGGACAGACTATAGTGGAAAGACTAAAGTGGACAGACTAAAGTGGAAAGACTAAAGTGGAAAGACTAAAGTGGACAGACTATAGTGGAAAGACTATAGTGGAAAGACTGTAGTGGACAGAATAAAGTGGAGACTATAGTGGAAAGACTAAAGTGGAAAGACTAAAGTGGACAGACTATAGTGGAAAGACTATAGTGGAAAGACTAACTGGACATACTAAAGCGGAAAGACTAAAGTGGAAAGACTAAAGTGGACAGACTATAGTGGAAAGACTAAAGTAGAAAGACTAAAGTGGAAAGACTAAAGTGGAAAGACTACAGACCATAGTGGAAAGACTATATTGGAAAGACTATAGTGGAGAGAATAAAGTGGAGACTATAGTGGAAAGACTAAAGTGGACAGAGAAAAATGGAAAGACTAAAGTGGATAGACTAAAGTGGAAAAACGAAAGTGGAAAGACTAAAGTGGACAGACTATATCGGAAAGACTGTAGTGGAAAGACTGTAGTGGACAGAATAAAGAGGAGACTATAGTGGAAAGACTAAAGTGGAAAGACTAAAGTGGACAGACTAAAGTGGACAGACTAAAGTGGACAGAGAATAGTGGAAAGACTAAAATGGAAAGACTGTAGAGGAAAGACTATAGTGGAAAGACTGTAGTGGACAGAATAAAGTGGAGACTATAGTGGAAAGACTAAAGTGGAAAGACTAAACTGGACAGACTATAGTGGAAAGACTGAAGTGGAAAGACTAAAGTGGACAGACTATCGTGGAAAGACTATAGTCGAAAGACTGTAGTGGACAGAATAAAGTGGAGACCATAGTGGAAAGACTAAACTGGACAGACTATAGTCGAAAGACTGAAGTGGACAGACTAAAGTGGAAAAACTAAAGCAGAAAGACTAAAGTGGACAGACTAAGGTGGAAAGACTAAAGTGGAAAGACTAAAGTGGACAGACTATATTGGAAAGACTATAGTGGAAAGACTAAAGTGTACAGAGAATAGTGGAAAGACTAAAGTGGACAGACTATAGTGGAAAGACTGTAGTGGACAGAATAAAGTGGAGACTATAGTGGAAAGACTAAAGTAGAAAGACTAAAGTTGACAGAGAATAGTGGAAAGACTAAAGTGGAGAAACTAAAGCAGAAAGACTAAAGTGGACAGACTATAGTGGAAAGACTATGGTGGAAAGACTGTAGTGGAAAGAATAAAGTGGAGACTATAGTGGAAAGACTAAAGTGGACAGAGAATAGTGGAAAGACTAAAGTGGACAGACTATAGTGGAAAGATATAGTGGAAAGACTAGAGTGGGCAGAATAAAGTGGAGACTATAGTGGAAAGACTAAAGTGGACAGAGAATAGTGGAAAGACTAAATTGGAAAGACTGTGGTGGACAGAATAAAGTGGAGACTATAGTGGAAAGACTAGAGTGGAAAGACTAAAGTGGACAGACTATAGTGGAAAGACTAAAGTGAAAGACTATGTGGACAGACTAAAGTGTACACACTGAAGTGGACAGAATAAAGTGGAAAGACTAAAGTGGAAAGACTAAAGTGGATAGACTATAGTGGAAAGACTAAAGTGGACAGACTAAAGTGGAAAAACTAAAGTGGAACGACTAAAGTGGACAGACTATAGTGGAAAGACTATACTGGAAAGACTGTAGTGGACAGAATAAAGTGGAGACTATAGTGGAAAGACTAAAGTGGACAGAGAATAGTGGAAAGACTAAAGTGGACAGACTATAGTGGAAAGACTATAGTGGGAAGACTGTTGTGGACAGAATAAAGTGGAGACTATAGTGGAAAGACTAAAGTGGACAAAGAATAGTGGAAAGACTAAAGTGGATAGACTATAGTGGAAAGACTATAGTGGAAAGACTGTAGTGGACAGAATAAAGTGGAGACTATAGTGGAA
Source organism: Branchinecta sandiegonensis (assembly GCA_030848855.1). NCBI lineage: Eukaryota > Metazoa > Arthropoda > Branchiopoda > Anostraca > Branchinectidae > Branchinecta > Branchinecta sandiegonensis. Next base: position 32,317 of record JAUPMV010000131.1, read on the forward strand.
AGACTAAAGTGGAAAGACTAAACTGGACAGACTATAGTGGAAAGACTGAAGTGGACAGACTAAAGTGGAAAAAGTAAAGCAGAAAGACTAAAGTGGACAGACTATAGTGGAAAGACTATGGTGGAAAGACTGTAGTGGAAAGAATAAAGTGGAGACTATAGTGGAAAGACTAAAGTGGACAGAGAATAGTGGAAAGACTAAAGTGGACAGACTATAGTGGAAAGACTATAGTGGAAAGACTGTAGTGGACAGAATAAAGTGGAGACTAAAGTGGAAAGACTAAATTGGACAGGCTATAGTGGAAAGACTATAGTGGAAAGACTGTAGTGGACAGAATAAAGTGGAGTCTATAGTGGAAAGACTAAAGTGGACAGAGAATAGTGGAAAGACTAAAGTGGACGGACTATAGTGGAAAGACTAAAGTGGAAAGACTCAGTGGACAGACTAAAGTGTACACACTGAAGTGGACAGAATAAAGTGGAGAGACTAAAGTGGAAAGACTAAAGTGGATAGACTATAGTGGAAAGACTAAAGTGGACAAACTAAAGTGGAAAAACTAAAGTGGAAAGACTAAAGTGGACAGACTATAGTGGAAAGACTATAGTGGAAAGACTGTAGTGGACAGAATAAAGTGGAGACTATAGTGGAAAGACTAAAGTGTACAGAGAATAGTGGAAAGACTAAAGTGGACAGACTATAGTGGAAAGACTATAGTGGAAAGACTAATCTGGACAGAGAATAGTGGAAAGACTAAATTGGAAAGACTGTGGTGGACAAAATAAAGTGGAGAAAGACTAAAGTGGACAGAGAATAGTGGAAAGACTAAAGTGGACAGACTATAGTGGAAAGACTATAGTGGAAAGACTGTAGTGGACAGAATAAAGTGGATACTAAAGTGGAAAGACTAAATTGGACAGGCTATAGTGGAAAGACTATAGTTTAAAGACTGTAGTGGACAGAATAAAGTGGAGTCTATAGTGGAAAGACTAAAGTGGACAGAGAATAGTGGAAAGACTAAAGTGGACGGACTATAGTGGAAAGACTAAAGTGGAAAAACTAAAGTGGAAAGACTAAAGTGGACAGACTATAGTGGAAAGACTATAGTGGAAAGACTGTAGTGGACAGAATAAAGTGGAGACTACAGTGGAAAGACTAAAGTGGACAGAGAATAGTGGAAAGACTGAAGTGGACAGACTATAGTGGAAAGACTAAAGTGGAAAAACTAAAGTGGACAGACTAAAGTGGAAAGACTAAAGCGGAAAGACTAAAGTGGACAGACTATAGTGGAAAGACTATAGTGGAAAGACTAACTGGACATACTAAAGCGGAAAGACTAAAGTGGAAAGACTAAAGTGGACAGACTATAGTGGAAAGACTAAAGTGGAAAGACTAAAGTGGAAAGACTAAAGTGGAAAGATTAAAGTGGAAAGACTAAAGTGGACAGACTATAGTGGAAAGACTATAGTGGAAAGACTGTAGTGGACAGAATAAAGTGGAGACTATAGTGGAAAGACTAAAGTGGAAAGACTAAAGTGGACAGAGAATAGTGGAAAGACTAAAGTGGACAGACTATAGTGGAAAGACTAAAGTGGACAGACGAAAGTGGAAAGACTAAAGTGGAAAGACTAAAGTGGACAGACTATAGTGGAAAGACTATAGTGGAAAGACTGTAGTGGACAGAATAAAGTGGAGAGTATAGTGGAAAGACTAAAGCGGACAGAGAATAGTGGAAAGACTAAAGTGGACAGACTATAGTGGAAAGACTATAGTGGAAAGACTGTAGTGGACAGAATAAAGTGGAAACTATAGTGGAAAGACTAAAGTGGAAAGATTAAAGTGGACAGACTATAGTGGCAAGACTGAAGTGGACAGACTAAAGTGGAAAGACTAAAGTGGACAGACTATAGTGAAAAGACTATAGTGGAAAGACTGTAGTGGACAGAATAAAGTGGAGAATATAGTGGAAAGACTAAAGTGGACAGACTAAAGTAGACAGACTCTAGTGGAAAGACTAAGTGGACAGACTAAAGCGGAAAGACTAAAGTGGAAAGACTAAAGTGGACAGACTATAGTGGAAAGACTAAAGTGGACAGACTAAAGTGGAAAGACTAAAGTGGAAAGACTAAAGTGGACAAACTATAGTGGAAAGACTATAGTGGAAAGACTAAGTGGACAGACTAAAGCGGAAAGACTAAAGTAGAAAGACTAAAGTGGACAGACTATAGTGGAAAGACTAAAGTGGACAGACTAAAGTTGAAAGACTAAAGTGGAAAGACTAAAGTGGACAGACTATAGTGGAAAGACTATAGTGGAAAAACTGTAGTGGACAGAATAAAGTGGAGACTGTAGTGGAAAGACTAAAGTGGAAAAAGAATAGTGGAAAGACTAAAGTGGACAGTCTATAGTGGAAAGACTAAAGTGGACAGACTAAACTGGAAAGACTAAAGTGGAAAGACTAAAGTGGACAGACTATAGTGGAAAGACTATAGTGGAAAGACTGTAGTGGACCGAATAAAGTGGAGGCTATAGTGGAAAGACTAAAGTGAAAGACTAAAGTGGACAGAAGATAGTGGAAATGACTAAAGTTGACAGTCTATAGTGGAAAGACTAAAGTGGAAAGACTAAAGTGGACAGACTAAAGTGGAAAGACTAAAGTGGACAGACTCTACTGGAAAGACTGAAGCGGAAAGACTAAAGTGGACAGAGAGTAGTGGAAAGACTAAAGTGGACAGACTATAGTGGAAAGACTAAAGTGGAAAGACTAAGGTGGAAAGACTAAAGTGGACAGAAGATAGTGGAAATGACTAAAGTGGAAAGACTAAAGTGGCAAGACTAAAGTGGACAGACTAAAGTGGAAAGACTAAAGTGGAAAGACTAAAGTGGACAGACTATAGTCGAAAGACTATAGCGGAAAGACTGTAGTGGACAGAATAAAGTGGAGACTATAGTGGAAAGACTAAAGTGGACAGAGAATAGTGGAAAGACTAAAGTTGACAGTCTATAGTGGAAAGACTAAAGTGGAAAGACTAAAGTGGAAAGACTAAAGTGGAAAGACTAAAGTGGACAGACTAAAGTGGAAAGACTATAGTGGACAGACTCTACTGGAAAGACTGAAGCGGAAAGACTAAAGTGGACAGAGAGTAGTGGAAAGACTAAAGTGGACAGACTATAGTGGAAAGACTAAGGTGGAAAGACTAAAGTGGACAGAAGATAGTGGAAATGACTAAAGTGGAAAGACTAAATTGGCAAGACTAAAGTGGACAGACTAAAGTGGAAAGACTAAAGTGGAAAGACTAAAGTGGACAGACTATAGTGGAAAGACTATAGTGGAAAGACTGTATTGGACAGAATAAAGTGGAGACTATAGTGGAAAGACTAAAGTGGACAGAGAATAGTGGAAAGACTAAAGTTGACAGTCTATAGTGGAAAGACTAAAGGGGAAAGACTAAAGTGGAAAGGCTAAAGTGGACAGACTAAAGTGGAAAAACTAAAGTGGACAGACTCTACTGGAAAGACTGAAGCGGAAAGACTAAAGTGGACAGAGAGTAGTGGAAAGACTAAACTGGACAGACTATAGTGGAAAGACTGAAGTGGACAGACTAAAGTGGAAAAACTAAAGTGGAAAAGTGGACAGACTATAGTGGAAAGACTATAGTGGAAAGACTGTAGTGGACAGAATAAAGTGGAGACTATAGTGGAAAGACTAAAGTGGACAGAGAATAGTGGAAAGACGAAAGTGGACAGACTATAATGGAAAGACTATAGTGGAAAGACTGTAGTGGACAGAATAAAGTGGAGACTATAGTGGAAAGACTAAAGTGGACAGAGAATAGTGGAAAGACTAAAGTGGACAGACTATAGTGGAAAGACGAAAGTGGACAGACTAAGGTGGAAAGACTAAAGTGGAAAGACTAAAGTGGACAGACTATATTGGAAAGACTATAGTGGAAAGACTAAAGTGGACAGAGAATAGTGGAAAGACTAAAGTGGACAGACTATAGTGGAAAGACTGTAGTGGACAGAATAAAGTGGAGACTATAGTGGAAAGACTAAAGTGGAAAGACTAAAGTTGACAGAGAATAGTGGAAAGATTAAAGTGGATAGACTTTAGTGGAAAGACTATAATGGAAAGACTGTAGTGGACAGAATAAAGTGAAGACTATAGTGGAAAGACTAAAGTGGAAAGACTAAACTGGACAGACTATAGTGGAAAGACTGAAGTGGACAGACGATATTGGAAAGACTATAGTGGAAAGACTAAAGTGGACAGAGAATAGTGGAAAGACTAAAGTGGAAAGACTAAACTGGACAGACTATAGTGGAAAGACTAAAGTGGACAGACTATATTGGAAAGACTATAGTGGAAAGACTAAAGTGGACAGACTATAGTGGAAAGACTATAGTGGAAAGACTGTAGTGGACAGAATAAAGTGGAGACTATAGTGGAAAGACTAAAGTGGAAAGACTAAAGTTGACAGAGAATAGTGGAGAGACTAAAGTGGAAAGACTGTAGTGGACAGAATAAAGTGGAGACTACAGTGGAAAGACTAAAGTGGAAAGACTACAGTGGACAGACTATAGTGGAAAGACTATAGTGGAAAGACTGTAGTGGACAGAATAAAGTGGAGACTATAGTGGAAAGACTAAAGATGACAGAGAATAGTGGAAAGACTAAAGTTGACAGAGAATAGTGGAAAGACTAAAGTGGAAAGACTGTAGTGGACAGAATAAAGTGGAGACTATAGTGGAAAGACTAAAGTGGAAAGACTGTAGTGGACAGAATAAAGTGGAGTCTATAGTGGAAAGACTAAAGTGGACAGAGAATAGTGGAAAGACTAAAGTGGACAGACTATAGTGGAAAGACTAAAGTGGACAGACTAAGGTGGAAAGACTAAAGTGGAAAGACTAAAGTGGACAGACTATATTGGAAAGACTATAGTGGAAAGACTAAAGTGGACAGAGAATAGTGGAAAGACTAAAGTGGACAGACTATAGTGGAAAGACTGTAGTGGAGAGAATAAAGTGGAGACTATAGTGGAAAGACTAAAGTGGAAAGACTAAAGTTGACAGAGAATAGTGGAAAGACTAAAGTGGATAGACTATAGTGGAAAGACTAAAGTGGACAGACTAAGGTGGAAAGACTAAAGTGGAAAGACTAAAGTGGACAGACTATATTGGAAAGACTATAGTGGAAAGACTAAAGTGTACAGAGAATAGTGGAAAGACTAAAGTGAACAGACTATAGTGGAAAGACTGTAGTGGACAGAATAAAGTGGAGACTATAGTGGAAAGACTAAAGTAGAAAGACTAAAGTTGACAGAGAATAGTGGAAAGACTAAAGTGGAAAGACTGTAGTGGACAGAATAAAGTGGAGACTATAGTGGAAAGACTAAAGTGGAAAAACTAAAGTTGACAGAGAATAGTGGAAAGACTAAAGTGGAAAGACTGTAGCGGACAGAATAAAGTGGAGACTATAGTAGAAAGACTAAAGTGGAAAGACTAACGTTGTCAGAGAATAGTGGAAAGACTAATGTGGAAAGACTGTAGTGGACAGAATAAAGTGGAGACTATAGTGGAAAGACTAAAGTGGAAAGACTACAGTGGACAGACTATAGTGGAAAGACTATAGTGGAAAGATTGTAGTGGACAGAAAAAAGTGGAGACTATAGTGGAAAGACTGAAGTGGACAGAGAATAGTGGAAAGACTAAAGTGGATAGACTATAGTGGAAAGACTATAGTGGAAAGACTATAGTGGAAAGACTGTAGTGGACAGAATAAAGTGGAGCCGATAGTGGAAAGACTAAAGTGGAAAGACTAAACTGGACAGACTATAGTGGAAAGACTGAAGTGGACAGACTAAAGTGGAAAAACTAAAGTGGAAAGACTAAAGTGGGCAGACTATAGTGGAAAGACTATAGTGGAAAGACTATAGGGGAAAGACTAAAGTGGACAGACTATAGTGGAAAGACTAAAGTGGACAGACTAAAGTGGAAAGATTAAAGTGGAAAGACTAAAGTGGACAGACTATAGTGGAAAGACTATAGTGGAAAGACTGTAGTCGACAGAATAAAGTGGAGACTATAGTGGAAAGACTAAAGTGGAAAGACTAAAGTGGACAGAGAATAGTGGAAAGACTAAAGTGGACAGACTATAGTGGAAAGACTAAAGTGGACAGACTAAGGTGGAAAGACTATAGTGGAAAGATTAAAGTGGACAGAGAATAGTGGAAAGACTAAAGTGGAAAGACTGTAGTGGACAGAATAAACTGGAGACTATAGTGGAAAGACTAAAGTTGACAGAGAATAGTGGAAAGACTAAAGTGGAAAGACTGTAGTGGACAGAATAAAGTGGAGACTATAGTGGAAAGACTAAAGTGGAAAGACTACAGTGGACAGACTAAAGTGGAAAGACTATAGTGGAAAGACTGTAGTGGACAGAATAAATTGGAGACTATAGTGGAAAGACTAAAGTGGACAGAGAATAGTGGAAAGACTAAAGTGGATAGACTTTAGTGGAAAGACTATAGTGGAAAGACTGTAGTGGACAGAATAAAGTGGAGACTATAGTGGAAAGACTAAAGTGGAAAGACTAAACTGGACAGACTATAGTGGAAAGACTGAAGTGGAAAGACTAAAGTTGACAGAGAATAGTGGAAAGACTAAAGTGGATAGACTTTAGTGGAAAGACTATAGTGGACAGACTATAGTGGAAAGACTATAGTGGAAAGACTGTAGTGGACTGAATAAAGTGGAGACTATAGTGGAAAGACTAAAGTGGAAAGACTAAAGTTGACAGAGAATAGTGGAAAGACTAAAGTGGAAAGACTGTAGTGGACAGAATAAAGTGGAGACTATAGGGGAAAGACTAAAGTGGAAAGACTACAGTGGACAGACTATAGTGGAAAGACTATAGTGGAAAGACTGTAGTGGACAGAATAGAGTGGAGACTATAGTGGAAAGACTAAAGTGGTAAGACTACAGTGGACAGACTATAGTGGAAAGACTATAGTGGAAAGATTGTAGTGGACAGAAAAAAGTGGAGACTATAGTGGAAAGACTAAAGTGGACAGAGAATATTGGAAAGACTAAAGTGGATAGACTTTAGTGGAAAGACTATAGTGGAAAGACTGTAGTGGACAGAATAGACTTTAGTGGAAAGACTAAAGTGGACAGACTATAGTGAAAAGACTATAGTGGAAAGACTAAAGTTGACAGAGAATAGTGGAAAGACTAAAGTGGAAAGACTGTAGTGGACAGAATAAAGTGGAGACTATAGTGGAAAGACTAAAGTGGAAAGACTACAATGGACAGACTATAGTGGAAAGACTATAGTGGAAAGACTGTAGTGGACAGAATAGAGTGGAGACTATAGTGGAAAGACTAAAGTGGAGAGACTAAAGTTGACAGAGAATAGTGGAAAGACTAAAGTGGATAGACTATAGTGGAAAGACTAAAGTGGACAGACTAAGGTGGAAAGACTAAAGTGGAAAGACTAAAGTGGACAGACTATATTGGAAAGACTACAGTGGAAAGACTAAAGTGGACAGAGAATAGTGGAAAGACTAAAGTGGACAGACTATAGTGGAAAGACTGTAGTGGACAGAATAAAGTGGAGACTATAGTGGAAAGACTAAAGTAGAAAGACTAAAGTTGACAGAGAATAGTGGAAAGACTAAAGTGGAAAGACTGTAGTGGACAGAATAAAGTGGAGACTATAGTGGAAAGACTAAAGTAGAAAGACTAAAGTTGACAGAGAATAGTGGAAAGACTAAAGTGGAAAGACTGTAGCGGACAGAATAAAGTGGAGACTATAGTGGAAAGACTAAAGTGGAAAGACTAGAGTTGACAGAGAATAGTGGAAAGACTAATGTGGAAAGACTGTAGTGGACAGATAAAGTGGAGACTATAGTGGAAAGACTAAAGTGGAAAGACTACAGTGGACAGACTATAGTGGAAAGACTATAGTGGAAAGATTGTAGTGGACAGAAAAAAGTGGAGACTATAGTGGAAAGACTAAAGTGGACAGAGAATAGTGGAAAGACTAAAGTGGATAGACTTTAGTGGAAAGACTATAGTGGAAAGACTGTAGTGGACAGAATAAAGTGGAGACTATAGTGGAAAGACTAAAGTGGAAAGACTAAACTGGACAGACTATAGTGGAAAGACTGAAGTGGACAGACTAAAGTGGAAAAACTAAAGTGGAAAGACTAAAGTGGACAGACTATAGTGGAAAGACTATAGTGGAAAGACTGTAGTGGACAGAATAAAGTGGAGACGATAGTGGAAAGACTAAAGTGGAAAGACTAAACTGGACAGACTATAGTGGAAAGACTGAAGTGGACAGACTAAAGTGGAAAAACTAAAGTGGAAAGACTAAAGTGGACAGACTAAAGTGGAAAGACTATAGTGGAAAGACTAAAGTGGACAGACTATAGTGGAAAGACTAAAGTGGACAGACTAAAGTGGAAAGATTAAAGAGGAAAGACTAAAGTGGACAGACTATAGTGGAAAGACTATAGTGGAAAGACTGTAGTGGACAGAATAAAGTGGAGACTATAGTGGAAAGACTAAAGTGGAAAGACTAAAGTGGACAGAGAATAGTGGAAAGACTAAAGTGGACAGACTATAGTGGAAAGACTAAAGTGGACAGACTAAGGTGGAAAGACTATAGTGGAAAGATTAAAGTGGACAGAGAATAGTGGAAAGACTAAAGTGGAAAGACTGTAGTGGACAGAATAAAGTGGAGACTATAGTGGAAAGACTAAAGTTGACAGAGAATAGTGGAAAGACTAAAGTGGAAAGACTGTAGTGGACAGAATAAAGTGGAGACTATAGTGGAAAGACTAAAATGGAAAGACTACAGTGGACAGACTAAAGTGGAAAGACTAAACTGGACAGACTATAGTGGAAAGACTGAAGTGGACAGACTAAAGTGGAAAAACTAAAGTGGAAAGACTAAAGTGGACAGACTATAGTGGAAAGACTATAGTGGAAAGACTGTAGTGGACAGAATAAAGTGGAGACTATAGTGGAAAGACTAAAGTTGACAGAGAATAGTGGAAAGACTAAAGTGGACAGACTATAGTGGAAAGACTAAAGTGGAAAGAATAAAGTGGACAGACTATAGTGGAAAGACTATAGTGGAAAGACTGTAGTGGACAGAATAAAGTGGAGACTATAGTGGAAAGACTAAAGTTGACAGAGAATAGTGGAAAGACTAAAGTGGACAGACTATAGTGGAAAGACTATAGTGGAAAGACTAAAGTTGACAGAGAATAGTGGAAAGACTGAAGTAGAAAGACTGTAGTGGACAGAATAAAGTGGAGACTATGGTGGAAAGAATAAAGTGGAGACTATGGTGGAAAGACTAAAGTGGAAAGACTAAAGTGGACAGACTATATTGGAAAGACTATAGTGGAAAGACTAAAGTGGACAGAGAATAGTGGAAAGACTGAAGTGGACAGACTAAAGTGGAAAAACTAAAGTGGAAAGACTAAAGTGGACAGACTATAGTGGAAAGACTATAGTGGAAAGACTGTAGTGGACAGAATAAAGTGGAGACTATAGTGGAAAGACTAAAGTTGACAGAGAATAGTGGAAAGACTAAAGTGGACAGACTATAGTGGAAAGACTATAGTGGAAAGACTAAAGTTGACAGAGAATAGTGGAAAGACTGAAGTAGAAAGACTGTTGTGGACAGAATAAAGTGGAGACTATGGTGGAAAGACTAAAGTGGAAAGACTACAGTGGACAGACTATAGTGGAAAGACTATAGTGGAAAGACTGTAGTGGACAGAATAGAGTGGAGACTATTGTGGAAAGACTAAAGTGGAAAGACTGAAGTGGACAGAGAATAGTGGAAAGACTAAAGTGGACAGACTATAGTGGAAAGACTAAAGTGGACAGACTAAGGTGGAAAGACTAAAGTGGAAAGACTAAAGTGGACAGACTATATTGGTAAGACTATAGTGGAAAGACTAAAGTGGACAGAGAATAGTGGAAAGACTAAAATGGACAGACTATAGTGGAAAGACTATAGTGGAAAGACTGTAGTGGACAGAATAAAGTGGAGACTATAGTGGAAAGACTAAAGTTGACAGAGAATAGTGGAAAGACTAAAGTGGAAAGACTGTAGTGGACAGACTTTAGTGGAAAGACTATAGTGGACAGACTTTAGTGGAAAGACTATCGTGGAAAGACTGTAGTGGACAGAATAAAGTGGAGACTATAGTGGAAAGACTAAAGTGGAAAGACTAAACTGGACAGACTATAGTGGAAAGACTGAAGTGGACAGACTAAAGTGGAAAAACTAAAGTGGAAAGACTAAAGTGGACAGACTATAGTGGAAAGACTATAGTGGAAAGACTGTAGTGGACAGAATAAAGTGGAGACTATAGTGGAAAGACTAAAGTTGACAGAGAATAGTGGAAAGACTAAAGTGGACAGACTATAGTGGAAAGACTATAGTGGAAAGACTAAAGTTGACAGAGAATAGTGGAAAGACTGAAGTAGAAAGACTGTAGTGGACAGAATAAAGTGGAGACTATGGTGGAAAGACTAAAGTGGAAAGACTACAGTGGACAGACTATAGTGGAAAGACTATAGTGGAAAGACTGTAGTGGACAGAATAGAGTGGAGACTATAGTGGAAAGACTAAAGTGGAAAGACTGAAGTGGACAGAGAATAGTGGAAAGACTAAAGTGGACAGACTATAGTGGAAAGACTAAAGTGGACAGACTAAGGTGGAAAGACTAAAGTGGAAAGACTAAAGTGGACAGACTATATTGGAAAGACTATAGTGGAAAGACTAAAGTGGACAGAGAATAGTGGAAAGACTAAAGTGGACAGACTATAGTGGAAAGACTATAGTGGAAAGACTGTAGTGGACAGAATAAAGTGGAGACTATAGTGGAAAGACTAAAGTGGAAAGACTAAAGTTGACAGAGAATAGTGGAAAGACTAATGTGGATAGACTTTAGTGGAAAGACTATAGTGGACAGACTATAGTGGAAAGACTATAGTGGAAAGACTGTAGTGGACAGAATAAAGTGGAGACTATAGTGGAAAGACTAAAGTGGAAAGACTAAAGTTGACAGAGAATAGTGGAAAGACTAAAGTGGAAAGACTTTAGTGGAAAGACTAAATTTGACAGAGAATAGTGGAAAGACTAAAGTGGATAGACTTTAGTGGAAAGACTATAGTGGGCAGACTATAGTGGAAAGACTATAGTGGAAAGACTGTAGTGGACAGAATAAAGTGGAGACTATAGTGGAAAGACTAAAGTGGACAGAGAATAGTGGAAAGACTAAAGTGGATAGACTTTATTGGAAAGACTATAGTGGAAAGACTGTAGTGGACAGAATAAAGTGGAGACTATAGTGGAAAGACTAAAGTGGAAAGACTAAACTGGACAGACTATAGTGGAAAGACTGAAGTGGACAGACTAAAGTGGAAAAACTAAAGTGGAAAGACTAAAGTGGACAAAGTATAGTGGAAAGACTATAGTGGAAAGACTGTAGTGGACAGAATAAAGTGGAGACTATAGTGGAAAGACTAAAGTGGACAGAGAATAGTGGAAAGACGAAAGTGGACAGACTATAATGGAAAGACTATAGTGGAAAGACTGTAGTGGACAGAATAAAGTGGAGACTATAGTGGAAAGACTAAAGTGGAAAGACTAAAGTGGACAGAGAATAGTGGAAAGACTAAAGTGGACAGACTATAGTGGAAAGACGAAAGTGGACAGACTAAGGTGGAAAGACTAAATTGGAAAGGCCTTAAGTGGACAGACTATATTGGAAAGACTATAGTGGAAAGACTAAAGTGGACAGAGAATAGTGGAAAGACTAAAGTGGACAGACTATAGTGGAAAGACTATAGTGGAAAAACTGTAGTGGACAGAATAAAGTGGAGACTATAGTGGAAAGACTAAAGTGGAAAGACTAAAGTTGACAGAGAATAGTGGAAAGATTAAAGTGGATAGACTTTAGTGGAAAGACTATAGTGGAAAGACTGTAGTGGACAGAATAAAGTGAAGACTATAGTGGAAAGACTAAAGTGGAAAGACTAAACTGGACAGACTATAGTGGAAAGACTGAAGTGGACAGACTACATTGGAAAGACTATAGTGGAAAGACTAAAGTAGACAGAGAATAGTGGAAAGACTAAAGTGGACAGACTATAGTGGAAAGACTAAAGTGGACAGACTAAGGTGGAAAGACTAAAGTGGAAAGACTAAAGTGGACAGACTATATTGGAAAGACTATAGTGGAAAGACTAAAGTGGACAGAGAATAGTGGAAAGACTAAAGTGGACAGACTATAGTGGAAAGACTATAGTGGAAAGACTGTAGTGGACAGAATAAAGTGGAGACTATAGTGGAAAGACTAAAGTGGAAAGACTAAAGTTGACAGAGAATAGTGGAAAGACTAATGTGGATAGACTTTAGTGGAAAGACTATAGTGGACAGACTATAGTGGAAAGACTATAGTGGAAAGACTGTAGTGGACAGAATAAAGTGGAGACTATAGTGGAAAGACTAAAGTGGAAAGACTAAAGTTGACAGAGAATAGTGGAAAGAATAAAGTGGAAAGACTGTAGTGGACAGAATAAAGTGGAGACTATAGGGGAAAGACTAAAGTGGAAAGACTACAGTGGACAGACTATAGTGGAAAGACTATAGTGGAAAGACTGTAGTGGACAGAATAGAGTGGAGACTATAGTGGAAAGACTAAAGTGGTAAGAGAATAGTGGAAAGACTAAAGTGGACAGACTATAGTGGAAAGACTAAAGTGGACAGACTCAGGTGGAAAGACTAAAGTGGAAAGACTAAACTGGACAGACTATATTGGAAAGACTATAGTGGAAAGACTGTAGTGGACAGAAAAAAGCGGAGACTATAGTGGAAAGACTAAAGTGGAAAGACTAAATTTGACAGAGAATAGTGGAAAGACTAAAGTGGATAGACTTTAGTGGAAAGACTATAGTGAGCAGACTATAGTGGAAAGACTATAGTGGAAAGACTGTAGTGGACAGAATAAAGTGGAGACTATAGTGGAAAGACTAAAGTGGACAGAGAATAGTGGAAAGACTAAAGTGGATAGACTTTAGTGGAAAGACTATAGTGGAAAGACTGTAGTGGACAGAATAAAGTGGAGACTATAGTGGAAAGACTAAAGTGGAAAGACTAAACTGGACAGACTATAGTGGAAAGACTGAAGTGGACAGACTAAAGTGGAAAAACTAAAGTGGAAAGACTAAAGTGGACAAACTATAGTGGAAAGACTATAGTGGAAAGACTGTAGTGGACAGAATAAAGTGGAGACTATAGTGGAAAGACTAAAGTGGACAGAGAATAGTGGAAAGACGAAAGTGGACAGACGATAATGGAAAGACTATAGTGGAAAGACTGTAGTGGTCAGAATAAAGTGGAGACTATAGTGGAAAGACTAAAGTGGAAAGACTAAAGTGGACAGAGAATAGTGGAAAGACTAAAGTGGACAGACTATAGTGGAAAGACGAAAGTGGACAGACTAAGGTGGAAAGACTAAAGTGGAAAGGCCTTAAGTGGACAGACTATATTGGAAAGACTATAGTGGAAAGACTAAAGTGGACAGAGAATAGTGGAAAGACTAAAGTGGACAGACTATAGTGGAAAGACTATAGTGGAAAAACTGTAGTGGACAGAATAAAGTGGAGACTATAGTGGAAAGACTAAAGTGGAAAGACTAAAGTTGACAGAGAATAGTGGAAAGATTAAAGTGGATAGACTTTAGTGGAAAGACTATAGTGGAAAGACTGTAGTGGACAGAATAAAGTGAAGACTATAGTGGAAAGACTAAAGTGGAAAGACTAAACTGGACAGACTATAGTGGAAAGACTGAAGTGGACAGACTACATTGGAAAGACTATAGTGGAAAGACTAAAGTAGACAGAGAATAGTGGAAAGACTAAAGTGGAAAGACTAAACTGGACAGACTATAGTGGAAAGACTAAAGTGGACAGACTATATTGGAAAGACTATAGTGGAAAGACTAAAGTGGACAGAGAATAGTGGAAAGACTAAAGTGGACAGACTATAGTGGAAAGACTATAGTGGAAAGACTGTAGTGGACATAATAAAGTGGAGACTATAGTGGAAAGACTAAAGTGGAAAGACTAAAGTTGACAGAGAATAGTGGAGAGACTAAAGTGGAAAGACTGTAGTGGACAGAATAAAGTGGAGACTATAGTGGAAAGACTAAAGTGGAAAGACTACAGTGGACAGACTATAGTGGAAAGACTATAGTGGAAAGACTGTAGTGGACAGAATAAAGTGGAGACTATAGTGGAAAGACTAAAGTGGACAGAGAATAGTGGAAAGACTAAATTGGATAGACTTTAGTGGAAAGACTATAGTGGAAAGACTGTAGTGGACAGAATAAAGTGGAGACTATAGTGGAAAGACTAAAGTGGAAAGACTAAACTGGACAGACTATAGTGGAAAGACTGAAGTGGACAGACTATAGTGGAAAGATTAAAGTGGAAAGACTAAAGTGGACAGACTATAGTGGGAAGACTATAGTGGAAAGACTGTAGTGGACAGAATAAAGTGGAGACTATAGTGGAAAGACTAAAGTGGAAAGACTAAACTGGACAGACTATAGTGGAAAGACTGAAGTGGACAGACTAAAGTGGAAAAACTAAAGTGGAAAGACTAAAGTGGACAGACTATAGTGGAAAGACTATAGTGGAAAGACTAAAGTGGACAGACTATAGTGGAAAGACTAAAGTGGACAGACCAAAGTGGAAAGATTAAAGTGGAAAGACTAAAGTGGACAGACTATCGTGGGAAGACTATAGTGGAAAGACTGTAGTGGACAGAATAAAGTGGAGACTATAGTGGAAAGACTAAAGTGGAAAGACTAAACTGGACAGACTATAGTGGAAAGACTGAAGTGGACAGACTAAAGTGGAAAAACTAAAGTGGAAAGACTAAAGTGGACAGACTATAGTGGAAAGACTATAGTGGAAAGACTGTAGTGGACAGAATAAAGTGGAGACTATAGTGGAAAGACTAAAGTGGACAGAGAATAGTGGAAAGACTAAAGTAGACAGACTATAATAGAAAGACTATAGTGGAAAGACTGTAGTGGACAGAAGAAAGTGGAGACTATAGTGGAAAGACTAAAGTGGAAAGACTAAAGTGGACAGAGAATAGTGGAAAGACTAAAGTGGACAGACTATAGTGGAAAGACGAAAGTGGACAGACTAAGGGGGAAAGACTAAAGTGGAAAGACTAAAGTGGACAGACTATATTGGAAAGACTATAGTGGAAAGACTAAAGTGGACAGAGAATAGTGGAAAGACTAAAGTGGACAGACTATAGTGGAAAGACTGTAGTGGACAGAATAAAGTGGAGACTATAGTGGAAAGACTAAAGTGGAAAGACTAAAGTTGACAGAGAATAGTGGAAAGACTAAAGTGGATAGACTTTAGTGGAAAGACTATAGTGGAAAGACTGTAGTGGACAGAATAAAGTGAAGACTATAGTGGAAAGACTAAAGTGGAAAGACTAAACTGGACAGACTATAGTGGAAAGACTGAAGTGGACAGACTATATTGGAAAGACTATAGTGGAAAGACTAAAGTGGACAGAGAATAGTGGAAAGACTAAAGTGGAAAGACTAAACTGGACAGACTATAGTGGAAAGACTAAAGTGGACAGACTATATTGGAAAGACTATAGTGGAAAGACTAAAGTGGACAGAGAATAGTGGAAAGACTAAAGTGGACAGACTATAGTGGAAAGACTATGGTGGAAAGACTGTACTGGACAGAATAAAGTGGATACTATAGTGGAAAGACTAAAGTGGAAAGACTACAGTGGACAGACTATAGTGGAAAGACTATAGTGGAAAGACTGTAGTAGACAGAATAAAGTGGAGACTATAGTGGAAAGACTAAAGTGGACAGAGAATAGTGGAAAGACTAAAGTGTATAGACTTTATTGGAAAGACTATAGTGGAAAGACTGTAGTGGACAGAATAAAGTGGAGACTATAGTGGAAAGACTAAAGTGGAAAGACTAAACTGGACAGACTATAGTGGAAAGACTGAAGTGGACAGACTAAAGTGGAAAAACTAAAGAGGAAAGACTAAAGTGGACAGACTATAGTGGAAAGACTATAGTGGAAAGACTGTAGTTGACAGAATAAAGTGGAGACTATAGTGGAAAGACTGAAGTTGAATGACTAAACTGGACAGACTATAGTGGAAAGATTGAAGTGGACAGACTAAAGTGGAAAAACTAAAGTGGAAAGACTAAAGTGGACAGACTATAGTGGAAAGACTATAGTGGAAAGACTAAAGTGGACAGAGAATAGTGGAAAGACTAAAGTGGAAAGACTAAACTGGAAAGACTATAGTGGAAAGACTATAGTGGAAAGACTGTAGTGGACAGAATAAAGTGGAGACTATAGTGGAAAGACTAAAGTGGAAAGACTAAAGTTGACAGAGAATAGTGGAAAGACTAATGTGGATAGACTTTAGTGGAAAGACTATAGTGGACAGACTATAGTGGAAAGACTATAGTGGAAAGACTGTAGTGGACAGAATAAAGTGGAGACTATAGTGGAAAGACTAAAGTGGAAAGACTAAAGTTGACAGAGAATAGTGGAAAGACTAAAGTGGAAAGACTGTAGTGGACAGAATAAAGTGGAGACTATAGGGGAAAGACTAAAGTGGAAAGACTACAGTGGACAGACTATAGTGGAAAGACTATAGTGGAAAGACTGTAGTGGACAGAATAGAGTGGAGACTATAGTGGAAAGACTAAAGTGGTAAGAGAATAGTGGAAAGACTAAAGTGGACAGACTATAGTGGAAAGACTAAAGTGGACAGACTCAGGTGGAAAGACTAAAGTGGAAAGACTAAACTGGACAGACTATATTGGAAAGACTACAGTGGAAAGACAGTAGTGGACAGAAAAAAGCGGAGACTATAGTGGAAAGACTAAAGTGGAAAGACTAAATTTGACAGAGAATAGTGGAAAGACTAAAGTGGATAGACTTTAGTGGAAAGACTATAGTGGGCAGACTATAGTGGAAAGACTATAGTGGAAAGACTGTAGTGGACAGAATAAAGTGGAGACTATAGTGGAAAGACTAAAGTGGACAGAGAATAGTGGAAAGACTAAAGTGGATAGACTTTAGTGGAAAGACTATAGTGGAAAGACTGTAGTGGACAGAATAAAGTGGAGACTATAGTGGAAAGACTAAAGTGGAAAGACTAAACTGGACAGACTATAGTGGAAAGACTGAAGTGGACAGACTAAAGTGGAAAAACTAAAGTGGAAAGACTAAAGTGGACAAACTATAGTGGAAAGACTATAGTGGAAAGACTGTAGTGGACAGAATAAAGTGGAGACTATAGTGGAAAGACTAAAGTGGACAGAGAATAGTGGAAAGACGAAAGTGGACAGACTATAATGGAAAGACTATAGTGGAAAGACTGTAGTGGACAGAATAAAGTGGAGACTATAGTGGAAAGACTAAAGTGGAAAGACTAAAGTGGACAGAGAATAGTGGAAAGACTAAAGTGGACAGACTATAGTGGAAAGACGAAAGTGGACAGACTAAGGTGGAAAGACTAAAGTGGAAAGGCCTTAAGTGGACAGACTATATTGGAAAGACTATAGTGGAAAGACTAAAGTGGACAGAGAATAGTGGAAAGACTAAAGTGGACAGACTATAGTGGAAAGACTATAGTGGAAAAACTGTAGTGGACAGAATAAAGTGGAGACTATAGTGGAAAGCCTAAAGTGGAAAGACTAAAGTTGACAGAGAATAGTGGAAAGATTAAAGTGGATAGACTTTAGTGGAAAGACTATAGTGGAAAGACTGTAGTGGACAGAATAAAGTGAAGACTATAGTGGAAAGACTAAAGTGGAAAGACTAAACTGGACAGACTATAGTGGAAAGACTGAAGTGGACAGACTACATTGGAAAGACTATAGTGGAAAGACTAAAGTAGACAGAGAATAGTGGAAAGACTAAAGTGGACAGACTATAGTGGAAAGACTAAAGTGGACAGACTAAGGTGGAAAGACTAAAGTGGAAAGACTAAAGTGGACAGACTATATTGGAAAGACTATAGTGGAAAGACTAAAGTGGACAGAGAATAGTGGAAAGACTAAAGTGGACAGACTATAGTGGAAAGACTATAGTGGAAAGACTGTAGTGGACAGAATAAAGTGGAGACTATAGTGGAAAGACTAAAGTGGAAAGACTAAAGTTGACAGAGAATAGTGGAAAGACTAATGTGGATAGACTTTAGTGGAAAGACTATAGTGGACAGACTATAGTGGAAAGACTATAGTGGAAAGACTGTAGTGGACAGAATAAAGTGGAGACTATAGTGGAAAGACTAAAGTGGAAAGACTAAAGTTGACAGAGAATAGTGGAAAGACTAAAGTGGAAAGACTGTAGTGGACAGAATAAAGTGGAGACTATAGGGGAAAGACTAAAGTGGAAAGACTACAGTGGACAGACTATAGTGGAAAGACTATAGTGGAAAGACTGTAGTGGACAGAATAGAGTGGAGACTATAGTGGAAAGACTAAAGTGGTAAGAGAATAGTGGAAAGACTAAAGTGGACAGACTATAGTGGAAAGACTAAAGTGGACAGACTCAGGTGGAACGACTAAAGTGGAAAGACTAAACTGGACAGACTATATTGGAAAGACTATAGTGGAAAGACTGTAGCGGACAGAAAAAAGCGGAGACTATAGTGGAAAGACTAAAGTGGAAAGACTAAATTTGACAGAGAATAGTGGAAAGACTAAAGTGGATAGACTTTAGTGGAAAGACTATAGTGGGCAGACTATAGTGGAAAGACTATAGTGGAAAGACTGTAGTGGACAGAATAAAGTGGAGACTATAGTGGAAAGACTAAAGTGGACAGAGAATAGTGGAAAGACTAAAGTGGATAGACTTTAGTGGAAAGACTATAGTGGAAAGACTGTAGTGGACAGAATAAAGTGGAGACTATAGTGGAAAGACTAAAGTGGAAAGACTAAACTGGACAGACTATAGTGGAAAGACTGAAGTGGACAGACTAAAGTGGAAAAACTAAAGTGGAAAGACTAAAGTGGACAAACTATAGTGGAAAGACTATAGTGGAAAGACTGTAGTGGACAGAATAAAGTGGAGACTATAGTGGAAAGACTAAAGTGGACAGAGAATAGTGGAAAGACGAAAGTGGACAGACTATAATGGAAAGATTATAGTGGAAAGACTGTAGTGGACAGAATAAAGTGGAGACTATAGTGGAAAGACTAAAGTGGAAAGACTAAAGTGGACAGAGAATAGTGGAAAGACTAAAGTGGACAGACTATAGTGGAAAGACGAAAGTGGACAGACTAAGGTGGAAAGACTAAAGTGGAAAGGCCTTAAGTGGACAGACTATATTGGAAAGACTATAGTGGAAAGACTAAAGTGGACAGAGAATAGTGGAAAGACTAAAGTGGACAGACTATAGTGGAAAGACTATAGTGGAAAAACTGTAGTGGACAGAATAAAGTGGAGACTATAGTGGAAAGACTAAAGTGGAAAGACTAAAGTTGACAGAGAATAGTGGAAAGATTAAAGTGGATAGACTTTAGTGGAAAGACTATAGTGGAAAGACTGTAGTGGACAGAATAAAGTGAAGACTATAGTGGAAAGACTAAAGTGGAAAGACTAAACTGGACAGACTATAGTGGAAAGACTGAAGTGGACAGACTACATTGGAAAGACTATAGTGGAAAGACTAAAGTAGACAGAGAATAGTGGAAAGACTAAAGTGGAAAGACTAAACTGGACAGACTATAGTGGAAAGACTAAAGTGGACAGACTATATTGGAAAGACTATAGTGGAAAGACTAAAGTGGACAGAGAATAGTGGAAAGACTAAAGTGGACAGACTATAGTGGAAAGACTATAGTGGAAAGACTGTAGTGGACATAATAAAGTGGAGACTATAGTGGAAAGACTAAAGTGGAAAGACTAAAGTTGACAGAGAATAGTGGAGAGACTAAAGTGGAAAGACTGTAGTGGACAGAATAAAGTGGAGACTATAGTGGAAAGACTAAAGTGGAAAGACTACAGTGGACAGACTATAGTGGAAAGACTATAGTGGAAAGACTGTAGTGGACAGAATAAAGTGGAGACTATAGTGGAAAGACTAAAGTGGACAGAGAATAGTGGAAAGACTAAATTGGATAGACTTTAGTGGAAAGACTATAGTGGAAAGACTGTAGTGGACAGAATAAAGTGGAGACTATAGTGGAAAGACTAAAGTGGAAAGACTAAACTGGACAGACTATAGTGGAAAGACTGAAGTGGACAGACTATAGTGGAAAGATTAAAGTGGAAAGACTAAAGTGGACAGACTATAGTGGGAAGACTATAGTGGAAAGACTGTAGTGGACAGAATAAAGTGGAGACTATAGTGGAAAGACTAAAGTGGAAAGACTAAACTGGACAGACTATAGTGGAAAGACTGAAGTGGACAGACTAAAGTGGAAAAACTAAAGTGGAAAGACTAAAGTGGACAGACTATAGTGGAAAGACTATAGTGGAAAGACTAAAGTGGACAGACTATAGTGGAAAGACTAAAGTGGACAGACCAAAGTGGAAAGATTAAAGTGGAAAGACTAAAGTGGACAGACTATCGTGGGAAGACTATAGTGGAAAGACTGTAGTGGACAGAATAAAGTGGAGACTATAGTGGAAAGACTAAAGTGGAAAGACTAAACTGGACAGACTATAGTGGAAAGACTGAAGTGGACAGACTAAAGTGGAAAAACTAAAGTGGAAAGACTAAAGTGGACAGACTATAGTGGAAAGACTATAGTGGAAAGACTGTAGTGGACAGAATAAAGTGGAGACTATAGTGGAAAGACTAAAGTGGACAGAGAATAGTGGAAAGACTAAAGTAGACAGACTATAATAGAAAGACTATAGTGGAAAGACTGTAGTGGACAGAATAAAGTGGAGACTATAGTGGAAAGACTAAAGTGGACAGAGAATAGTGGAAAGACTAAAGTGGACAGACTATAGTGGAAAGACTATAGTGGAAAGACTGTAGTGGACAGAATAGAGTGGAGACTATAGTGGAAAGACTAAAGTGGTAAGAGAATAGTGGAAAGACTAAAGTGGACAGACTATAGTGGAAAGACTAAAGTGGACAGACTCAGGTGGAAAGACTAAAGTGGAAAGACTAAACTGGACAGACTATATTGGAAAGACTATAGTGGAAAGACTGTAGTGGACAGAAAAAAGCGGAGACTATAGTGGAAAGACTAAAGTGGAAAGACTAAATTTGACAGAGAATAGTGGAAAGACTAAAGTGGATAGACTTTAGTGGAAAGACTATAGTGGGCAGACTATAGTGGAAAGACTATAGTGGAAAGACTGTAGTGGACAGAATAAAGTGGAGACTATAGTGGAAAGACTAAAGTGGACAGAGAATAGTGGAAAGACTAAAGTGGATAGACTTTAGTGGAAAGACTATAGTGGAAAGACTGTAGTGGACAGAATAAAGTGGAGACTATAGTGGAAAGACTAAAGTGGAAAGACTAAACTGGACAGACTATAGTGGAAAGACTGAAGTGGACAGACTAAAGTGGAAAAACTAAAGTGGAAAGACTAAAGTGGAAAGACTATAGTGGAAAGACTGTAGTGGACAGAATAAAGTGGAGACTATAGTGGAAAGACTAAAGTTGACAGAGAATAGTGGAAAGACTAAAGTGGAAAGACTGTAGTGGACAGAATAAAGTGGAGACTATAGGGGAAAGACTAAAGTGGAAAGACTACAGTGGACAGACTATAGTGGAAAGACTATAGTGGAAAGACTGTAGTGGACAGAATAGAGTGGAGACTATAGTGGAAAGACTAAAGTGGTAAGAGAATAGTGGAAAGACTAAAGTGGACAGACTATAGTGGAAAGACTAAAGTGGACAGACTCAGGTGGAACGACTAAAGTGGAAAGACTAAACTGGACAGACTATATTGGAAAGACTATAGTGGAAAGACTGTAGCGGACAGAAAAAAGCGGAGACTATAGTGGAAAGACTAAAGTGGAAAGACTAAATTTGACAGAGAATAGTGGAAAGACTAAAGTGGATAGACTTTAGTGGAAAGACTATAGTGGGCAGACTATAGTGGAAAGACTATAGTGGAAAGACTGTAGTGGACAGAATAAAGTGGAGACTATAGTGGAAAGACTAAAGTGGACAGAGAATAGTGGAAAGACTAAAGTGGATAGACTTTAGTGGAAAGACTATAGTGGAAAGACTGTAGTGGACAGAATAAAGTGGAGACTATAGTGGAAAGACTAAAGTGGAAAGACTAAACTGGACAGACTATAGTGGAAAGACTGAAGTGGACAGACTAAAGTGGAAAAACTAAAGTGGAAAGACTAAAGTGGACAAACTATAGTGGAAAGACTATAGTGGAAAGACTGTAGTGGACAGAATAAAGTGGAGACTATAGTGGAAAGACTAAAGTGGACAGAGAATAGTGGAAAGACGAAAGTGGACAGACTATAATGGAAAGATTATAGTGGAAAGACTGTAGTGGACAGAATAAAGTGGAGACTATAGTGGAAAGACTAAAGTGGAAAGACTAAAGTGGACAGAGAATAGTGGAAAGACTAAAGTGGACAGACTATAGTGGAAAGACGAAAGTGGACAGACTAAGGTGGAAAGACTAAAGTGGAAAGGCCTTAAGTGGACAGACTATATTGGAAAGACTATAGTGGAAAGACTAAAGTGGACAGAGAATAGTGGAAAGACTAAAGTGGACAGACTATAGTGGAAAGACTATAGTGGAAAAACTGTAGTGGACAGAATAAAGTGGAGACTATAGTGGAAAGACTAAAGTGGAAAGACTAAAGTTGACAGAGAATAGTGGAAAGATTAAAGTGGATAGACTTTAGTGGAAAGACTATAGTGGAAAGACTGTAGTGGACAGAATAAAGTGAAGACTATAGTGGAAAGACTAAAGTGGAAAGACTAAACTGGACAGACTATAGTGGAAAGACTGAAGTGGACAGACTACATTGGAAAGACTATAGTGGAAAGACTAAAGTAGACAGAGAATAGTGGAAAGACTAAAGTGGAAAGACTAAACTGGACAGACTATAGTGGAAAGACTAAAGTGGACAGACTATATTGGAAAGACTATAGTGGAAAGACTAAAGTGGACAGAGAATAGTGGAAAGACTAAAGTGGACAGACTATAGTGGAAAGACTATAGTGGAAAGACTGTAGTGGACATAATAAAGTGGAGACTATAGTGGAAAGACTAAAGTGGAAAGACTAAAGTTGACAGAGAATAGTGGAGAGACTAAAGTGGAAAGACTGTAGTGGACAGAATAAAGTGGAGACTATAGTGGAAAGACTAAAGTGGAAAGACTACAGTGGACAGACTATAGTGGAAAGACTATAGTGGAAAGACTGTAGTGGACAGAATAAAGTGGAGACTATAGTGGAAAGACTAAAGTGGACAGAGAATAGTGGAAAGACTAAATTGGATAGACTTTAGTGGAAAGACTATAGTGGAAAGACTGTAGTGGACAGAATAAAGTGGAGACTATAGTGGAAAGACTAAAGTGGAAAGACTAAACTGGACAGACTATAGTGGAAAGACTGAAGTGGACAGACTATAGTGGAAAGATTAAAGTGGAAAGACTAAAGTGGACAGACTATAGTGGGAAGACTATAGTGGAAAGACTGTAGTGGACAGAATAAAGTGGAGACTATAGTGGAAAGACTAAAGTGGAAAGACTAAACTGGACAGACTATAGTGGAAAGACTGAAGTGGACAGACTAAAGTGGAAAAACTAAAGTGGAAAGACTAAAGTGGACAGACTATAGTGGAAAGACTATAGTGGAAAGACTAAAGTGGACAGACTATAGTGGAAAGACTAAAGTGGACAGACCAAAGTGGAAAGATTAAAGTGGAAAGACTAAAGTGGACAGACTATCGTGGGAAGACTATAGTGGAAAGACTGTAGTGGACAGAATAAAGTGGAGACTATAGTGGAAAGACTAAAGTGGAAAGACTAAACTGGACAGACTATAGTGGAAAGACTGAAGTGGACAGACTAAAGTGGAAAAACTAAAGTGGAAAGACTAAAGTGGACAGACTATAGTGGAAAGACTATAGTGGAAAGACTGTAGTGGACAGAATAAAGTGGAGACTATAGTGGAAAGACTAAAGTGGACAGAGAATAGTGGAAAGACTAAAGTAGACAGACTATAATAGAAAGACTATAGTGGAAAGACTGTAGTGGACAGAATAAAGTGGAGACTATAGTGGAAAGACTAAAGTGGACAGAGAATAGTGGAAAGACTAAAGTGGACAGACTATAGTGGAAAGACTATAGTGGAAAGACTGTAGTGGACAGAATAGAGTGGAGACTATAGTGGAAAGACTAAAGTGGTAAGAGAATAGTGGAAAGACTAAAGTGGACAGACTATAGTGGAAAGACTAAAGTGGACAGACTCAGGTGGAAAGACTAAAGTGGAAAGACTAAACTGGACAGACTATATTGGAAAGACTATAGTGGAAAGACTGTAGTGGACAGAAAAAAGCGGAGACTATAGTGGAAAGACTAAAGTGGAAAGACTAAATTTGACAGAGAATAGTGGAAAGACTAAAGTGGATAGACTTTAGTGGAAAGACTATAGTGGGCAGACTATAGTGGAAAGACTATAGTGGAAAGACTGTAGTGGACAGAATAAAGTGGAGACTATAGTGGAAAGACTAAAGTGGACAGAGAATAGTGGAAAGACTAAAGTGGATAGACTTTAGTGGAAAGACTATAGTGGAAAGACTGTAGTGGACAGAATAAAGTGGAGACTATAGTGGAAAGACTAAAGTGGAAAGACTAAACTGGACAGACTATAGTGGAAAGACTGAAGTGGACAGACTAAAGTGGAAAAACTAAAGTGGAAAGACTAAAGTGGACAAACTATAGTGGAAAGACTATAGTGGAAAGACTGTAGTGGACAGAATAAAGTGGAGACTATAGTGGAAAGACTAAAGTGGACAGAGAATAGTGGAAAGACGAAAGTGGACAGACTATAATGGAAAGACTATAGTGGAAAGACTGTAGTGGACAGAATAAAGTGGAGACTATAGTGGAAAGACTAAAGTGGAAAGACTAAAGTGGACAGAGAATAGTGGAAAGACTAAAGTGGACAGACTATAGTGGAAAGACGAAAGTGGACAGACTAAGGTGGAAAGACTAAAGTGGAAAGGCCTTAAGTGGACAGACTATATTGGAAAGACTATAGTGGAAAGACTAAAGTGGACAGAGAATAGTGGAAAGACTAAAGTGGACAGACTATAGTGGAAAGACTATAGTGGAAAAACTGTAGTGGACAGAATAAAGTGGAGACTATAGTGGAAAGACTAAAGTGGAAAGACTAAAGTTGACAGAGAATAGTGGAAAGATTAAAGTGGATAGACTTTAGTGGAAAGACTATAGTGGAAAGACTGTAGTGGACAGAATAAAGTGAAGACTATAGTGGAAAGACTAAAGTGGAAAGACTAAACTGGACAGACTATAGTGGAAAGACTGAAGTGGACAGACTACATTGGAAAGACTATAGTGGAAAGACTAAAGTAGACAGAGAATAGTGGAAAGACTAAAGTGGAAAGACTAAACTGGACAGACTATAGTGGAAAGACTAAAGTGGACAGACTATATTGGAAAGACTATAGTGGAAAGACTAAAGTGGACAGAGAATAGTGGAAAGACTAAAGTGGACAGACTATAGTGGAAAGACTATAGTGGAAAGACTGTAGTGGACATAATAAAGTGGAGACTATAGTGGAAAGACTAAAGTGGAAAGACTAAAGTTGACAGAGAATAGTGGAGAGACTAAAGTGGAAAGACTGTAGTGGACAGAATAAAGTGGAGACTATAGTGGAAAGACTAAAGTGGAAAGACTACAGTGGACAGACTATAGTGGAAAGACTATAGTGGAAAGACTGTAGTGGACAGAATAAAGTGGAGACTATAGTGGAAAGACTAAAGTGGAAAGACTAAACTGGACAGACTATAGTGGAAAGACTGAAGTGGACAGACTATAGTGGAAAGATTAAAGTGGAAAGACTAAAGTGGACAGACTATAGTGGGAAGACTATAGTGGAAAGACTGTAGTGGACAGAATAAAGTGGAGACTATAGTGGAAAGACTAAAGTGGAAAGACTAAACTGGACAGACTATAGTGGAAAGACTGAAGTGGACAGACTAAAGTGGAAAAACTAAAGTGGAAAGACTAAAGTGGACAGACTATAGTGGAAAGACTATAGTGGAAAGACTAAAGTGGACAGACTATAGTGGAAAGACTAAAGTGGACAGACCAAAGTGGAAAGATTAAAGTGGAAAGACTAAAGTGGACAGACTATCGTGGGAAGACTATAGTGGAAAGACTGTAGTGGACAGAATAAAGTGGAGACTATAGTGGAAAGACTAAAGTGGAAAGACTAAACTGGACAGACTATAGTGGAAAGACTGAAGTGGACAGACTAAAGTGGAAAAACTAAAGTGGAAAGACTAAAGTGGACAGACTATAGTGGAAAGACTATAGTGGAAAGACTGTAGTGGACAGAATAAAGTGGAGACTATAGTGGAAAGACTAAAGTGGACAGAGAATAGTGGAAAGACTAAAGTAGACAGACTATAATAGAAAGACTATAGTGGAAAGACTGTAGTGGACAGAATAAAGTGGAGACTATAGTGGAAAGACTAAAGTGGACAGAGAATAGTGGAAAGACTAAAGTGGACAGACTATAGTGGAAAGACGAAAGTGGACAGACTAAGGGGAAAGACTAAAGTGGAAAGACTAAAGTGGACAGACTATATTGGAAAGACTATAGTGGAAAGACTAAAGTGGACAGAGAATAGTGGAAAGACTAAAGTGGAAAGACTAAACTGGACAGACTATAGTGGAAAGACTGAAGTGGACAGACTATATTGGAAAGACTATAGTGGAAAGACTAAAGTGAACAGAGAATAGTGGAAAGACTAAAGTGGAAAGACTAAACTGGACAGACTATAGTGGAAAGACTAAAGTGGACAGACTATATTGGAAAGACTATAGTGGAAAGACTAAAGTGGACAGAGAATAGTGGAAAGACTAAAGTGGACAGACTATAGTGGAAAGACTATGGTGGAAAGACTGTACTGGACAGAATAAAGTGGATACTATAGTGGAAAGACTAAAGTGGAAAGACTACAGTGGACAGACCATAGTGGAAAGACTATAGTGGAAAGACTGTAGTAGACAGAATAAAGTGGAGTCTATAGTGGAAAGACTAAAGTGGACAGAGAATAGTGGAAAGACTAAAGTGTATAGACTTTATTGGAAAGACTATAGTGGAAAGACTGTAGTGGACAGAATTAAGTGGAGACTATAGTGGAAAGACTAAAGTGGAAAGACTAAACTGGACAGACTATAGTGGAAAGACTGAAGTGGACAGACTAAAGTGGAAAAACTAAAGAGGAAAGACTAAAGTGGACAGACTATAGTGGAAAGACTATAGTGGAAAGACTGTAGTTGACAGAATAAAGTGGAGACTATAGTGGAAAGACTAAAGTTGAATGACTAAACTGGACAGACTATAGTGGAAAGATTGAAGTGGACAGACTAAAGTGGAAAAACTAAAGTGGAAAGACTAAAGTGGACAGACTATAGTGGAAAGACTATAGTGGAAAGACTAAAGTGGACAGAGAATAGTGGAAAGACTAAAGTGGAAAGACTAAACTGGAAAGACTATAGTGGAAAGACTAAAGTGGACAGACTATATTGGAAAGACTATAGTGGAAAGACTAAAGTGGACAGAGAATAGTGGAAAGACTAAAGTGGACAGACTATAGTGGAAAGACTATGGTGGAAAGACCGTACTGGACAGAATAAAGTGGAGACTATAGTGGAAAGACTAAAGTGGAAAGACTACAGTGGACAGACTATAGTGGAAAGACTATAGTGGAAAGACTGTAGTTGACAGAATAAAGTGGAGACTATAGTGGAAAGACTAAAGTTGAATGACTAAACTCTACAGACTATAGTGGAAAGATTGAAGTGGACAGACTAATGTGGAAAAACTAAAGTAGAAAGACTAAAGTGGACAGACTATAGTGGAAAGACTATAGTGGAAAGACTAAAGTGGACAGACGATAGTGGAAAGACTAAAGTGGACAGACTAAAGTGGAAAGATTAAAGTGGAAAGACTAAAGTGGACAGACTATAGTGGAAAGACTTTAGTGGAAAGACTGTAGTGGACAAAATAAAGTGGAGACTATAGTGGAAAGACTAAAGTGGACAGAGAATAGTGGAAAGACTAAAGTGGATAGACTATATTGGAAAGACTAAAGTGGACAGAGAATAGTGGAAAGACTAAAGTGGACAGACTATAGTGGAAAGACTGTAGTGGACAGAATAAAGTGAAGACTATAGTGGAAAGATTAAACTGGACAGACTATAGTGGAAAGACTGAAGTTGACAGACTATATTGGAAAGACTATAGTGGAAAGACTAAAGTGGACAGAGAATAGTGGAAAGACTAAAGTGGAAAGACTAAACTGGACAGACTATAGTGGAAAGACTAAAGTGGACAGACTATATTGGAAAGACTATAGTGGAAAGACTAAAGTGGACAGAGAATAGTGGAAAGACTAAAGTGGACAGACTATAGTGGAAAGACTAAAGTGGAAAGACTAAAGTTGACAGAGAATAGTGGAAAGACTAAAGTGGAAAGACTGTAGTGGACAGAATAAAGTGGAGACTATAGGGGAAAGACTAAAGTGGAAAGACTACAGTGGACAGACTATAGTGGAAAGACTATAGTGGAAAGACTGTAGTGGACAGAATAAAGTGGAGACTATAGTGGAAAGACTAAAGTGGAAAGACTAAACTGGACAGACTATAGTGGAAAGACTGAAGTGGACAGACTAAAGTGGAAAAACTAAAGTGGAAAGACTAAAGTGGACAGACTATAGTGGAAAGACTATAGTGGAAAGACTGTAGTGGACAGAATAAAGTGGAGACTATAGTGGAAAGACTAAAGTGGACAGAGAATAGTGGAAAGACTAAAGTAGACAGACTATAATAGAAAGACTATAGTGGAAAGACTGTAGTGGACAGAATAAAGTGGAGACTATAGTGGAAAGACTAAAGTGGACAGAGAATAGTGGAAAGACTAAAGTGGACAGACTATAGTGGAAAGACGAAAGTGGACAGACTAAGGGGAAAGACTAAAGTGGAAAGACTAAAGTGGACAGACTATATTGGAAAGACTATAGTGGAAAGACTAAAGTGGACAGACTATAGTGGAAAGACTGTAGTGGACAGAATAAAGTGAAGACTATAGTGGAAAGACTAAAGTGGAAAGACTAAAGTTGACAGAGAATAGTGGAAAGACTAAAGTGGATAGACTTTAGTGGAAAGACTATAGTGGAAAGACTGTAGTGGACATAATAAAGTGGAGACTATAGTGGAAAGACTAAAGTGGAAAGACTAAAGTTGACAGAGAATAGTGGAGAGACTAAAGTGGAAAGACTGTAGTGGACAGAATAAAGTGGAGACTATAGTGGAAAGACTAAAGTGGAAAGACTACAGTGGACAGACTATAGTGGAAAGACTATAGTGGAAAGACTGTAGTGGACAGAATAAAGTGGAGACTATAGTGGAAAGACTAAAGTGGACAGAGAATAGTGGAAAGACTAAATTGGATAGACTTTAGTGGAAAGACTATAGTGGAAAGACTGTAGTGGACAGAATAAAGTGGAGACTATAGTGGAAAGACTAAAGTGGAAAGACTAAACTGGACAGACTATAGTGGAAAGACTGAAGTGGACAGACTATAGTGGAAAGATTAAAGTGGAAAGACTAAAGTGGACAGACTATAGTGGGAAGACTATAGTGGAAAGACTGTAGTGGACAGAATAAAGTGGAGACTATAGTGGAAAGACTAAAGTGGAAAGACTAAACTGGACAGACTATAGTGGAAAGACTGAAGTGGACAGACTAAAGTGGAAAAACTAAAGTGGAAAGACTAAAGTGGACAGACTATAGTGGAAAGACTATAGTGGAAAGACTAAAGTGGACAGACTATAGTGGAAAGACTAAAGTGGACAGACCAAAGTGGAAAGATTAAAGTGGAAAGACTAAAGTGGACAGACTATCGTGGGAAGACTATAGTGGAAAGACTGTAGTGGACAGAATAAAGTGGAGACTATATTGGAAAGACTAAAGTGGAAAGACTAAACTGGACAGACTATAGTGGAAAGACTGAAGTGGACAGACTAAAGTGGAAAAACTAAAGTGGAAAGACTAAAGTGGACAGACTATAGTGGAAAGACTATAGTGGAAAGACTGTAGTGGACAGAATAAAGTGGAGACTATAGTGGAAAGACTAAAGTGGACAGAGAATAGTGGAAAGACTAAAGTAGACAGACTATAATAGAAAGACTATAGTGGAAAGACTGTAGTGGACAGAATAAAGTGGAGACTATAGTGGAAAGACTAAAGTGGACAGAGAATAGTGGAAAGACTAAAGTGGACAGACTATAGTGGAAAGACGAAAGTGGACAGACTAAGGGGAAAGACTAAAGTGGAAAGACTAAAGTGGACAGACTATATTGGAAAGACTATAGTGGAAAGACTAAAGTGGACAGAGAATAGTGGAAAGACTAAAGTGGACAGACTATAGTGGAAAGACTGTAGTGGACAGAATAAAGTGAAGACTATAGTGGAAAGACTAAAGTGGAAAGACTAAAGTTGACAGAGAATAGTGGAAAGACTAAAGTGGATAGACTTTAGTGGAAAGACTATAGTGGAAAGACTGTAGTGGACAGAATAAAGTGAAGACTATAGTGGAAAGACTAAAGTGGAAAGACTAAACTGGACAGACTATAGTGGAAAGACTGAAGTGGACAGACTATATTGGAAAGACTATAGTGGAAAGACTAAAGTGGACAGAGAATAGTGGAAAGACTAAAGTGGAAAGACTAAACTGGACAGACTATAGTGGAAAGACTAAAGTGGACAGACTATATTGGAAAGACTATAGTGGAAAGACTAAAGTGGACAGAGAATAGTGGAAAGACTAAAGTGGACAGACTATAGTGGAAAGACTATGGTGGAAAGACTGTACTGGACAGAATAAAGTGGATACTATAGTGGAAAGACTAAAGTGGAAAGACTACAGTGGACAGACCATAGTGGAAAGACTATAGTGGAAAGACTGTAGTAGACAGAATAAAGTGGAGTCTATAGTGGAAAGACTAAAGTGGACAGAGAATAGTGGAAAGACTAAAGTGTATAGACTTTATTGGAAAGACTATAGTGGAAAGACTGTAGTGGACAGAATTAAGTGGAGACTATAGTGGAAAGACTAAAGTGGAAAGACTAAACTGGACAGACTATAGTGGAAAGACTGAAGTGGACAGACTAAAGTGGAAAAACTAAAGAGGAAAGACTAAAGTGGACAGACTATAGTGGAAAGACTATAGTGGAAAGACTGTAGTTGACAGAATAAAGTGGAGACTATAGTGGAAAGACTAAAGTTGAATGACTAAACTGGACAGACTATAGTGGAAAGATTGAAGTGGACAGACTAAAGTGGAAAAACTAAAGTGGAAAGACTAAAGTGGACAGACTATAGTGGAAAGACTATAGTGAAAAGACTAAAGTGGACAGAGAATAGTGGAAAGACTAAAGTGGAAAGACTAAACTGGAAAGACTATAGTGGAAAGACTAAAGTGGAAGGACTATATTGGAAAGACTATAGTGGAAAGACTAAAGTGGACAGAGAATAGTGGAAAGACTAAAGTGGACAGACTATAGTGGAAAGACTATGGTGGAAAGACTGTACTGGACAGAATAAAGTGGAGACTATAGTGGAAAGACTAAAGTGGAAAGACTACAGTGGACAGACTATAGTGGAAAGACTATAGTGGAAAGACTTTAGTTGACAGAATAAAGTGGAGACTATAGTGGAAAGACTAAAGTTGAATGACTAAACTCTACAGACTATAGTGGAAAGATTGAAGTGGACAGACTAATGTGGAAAAACTAAAGTAGAAAGACTAAAGTGGACAGACTATAGTGGAAAGACTATAGTGGAAAGACTAAAGTGGACAGACGATAGTGGAAAGACTAAAGTGGACAGACTAAAGTGGAAAGATTAAAGTGGAAAGACTAAAGTGGACAGACTATAGTGGAAAGACTTTAGTGGAAAGACTGTAGTGGACAAAATAAAGTGGAGACTATAGTGGAAAGACTAAAGTGGACAGAGAATAGTGGAAAGACTAAAGTGGATAGACTATAGTGGAAAGACTAAAGTGGACAGAGAATAGTGGAAAGACTAAAGTGGACAGACTATAGTGGAAAGACTGTAGTGGACAGAATAAAGTGAAGACTATAGTGGAAAGATTAAACTGGACAGACTATAGTGGAAAGACTAAAGTGGACAGACTATAGTGGAAAGACTATAGTGGAAAGACTAAAGTGGACAGACTATAGTGGAAAGACTAAAGTGGACAGACCAAAGTGGAAAGATTAAAGTGGAAAGACTAAAGTGGACAGACTATCGTGGGAAGACTATAGTGGAAAGACTGTAGTGGACAGAATAAAGTGGAGACTATAGTGGAAAGACTAAAGTGGAAAGACTAAACTGGACAGACTATAGTGGAAAGACTGAAGTGGACAGACTAAAGTGGAAAAACTAAAGTGGAAAGACTAAAGTGGACATACTATAGTGGAAAGACTATAGTGGAAAGACTGTAGTGGACAGAATAAAGTGGAGACTATAGTGGAAAGACTAAAGTGGACAGAGAATAGTGGAAAGACTAAAGTAGACAGACTATAATAGAAAGACTATAGTGGAAAGACTGTAGTGGACAGAATAAAGTGGAGACTATAGTGGAAAGACTAAAGTGGACAGAGAATAGTGGAAAGACTAAAGTGGACAGACTATAGTGGAAAGACGAAAGTGGACAGACTAAGGGGAAAGACTAAAGTGGAAAGACTAAAGTGGACAGACTATATTGGAAAGACTATAGTGGAAAGACTAAAATGGACAGAGAATAGTGGAAAGACTAAAGTGGACAGACTATAGTGGAAAGACTGTAGTGGACAGAATAAAGTGATGACTATAGTGGAAAGACTAAAGTGGAAAGACTAAAGTTGACAGAGAATAGTGGAAAGACTAAAGTGGATAGACTTTAGTGGAAAGACTATAGTGGAAAGACTGTAGTGGACAGAATAAAGTGAAGACTATAGTGGAAAGACTAAAGTGGAAAGACTAAACTGGACAGACTATAGTGGAAAGACTGAAGTGGACAGACTATATTGGAAAGACTATAGTGGAAAGACTAAAGTGGACAGAGAATAGTGGAAAGACTAAAGTGGAAAGACTAAACTGGACAGACTATAGTGGAAAGACTAAAGTGGACAGACTATATTGGAAAGACTATAGTGGAAAGACTAAAGTGGACATAGAATAGTGGAAAGACTAAAGTGGACAGACTATAGTGGAAAGACTATGGTGGAAAGACTGTACTGGACAGAATAAAGTGGATACTATAGTGGAAAGACTAAAGTGGAAAGACTACAGTGGACAGACCATAGTGGAAAGACTATAGTGGAAAGACTGTAGTAGACAGAATAAAGTGGAGTCTATAGTGGAAAGACTAAAGTGGACAGAGAATAGTGGAAAGACTAAAGTGTATAGACTTTATTGGAAAGACTATAGTGGAAAGACTGTAGTGGACAGAATTAAGTGGAGACTATAGTGGAAAGACTAAAGTGGAAAGACTAAACTGGACAGACTATAGTGGAAAGACTGAAGTGGACAGACTAAAGTGGAAAAACTAAAGAGGAAAGACTAAAGTGGACAGACTATAGTGGAAAGACTATAGTGGAAAGACTGTAGTTGACAGAATAAAGTGGAGACTATAGTGGAAAGACTAAAGTTGAATGACTAAACTGGACAGACTATAGTGGAAAGATTGAAGTGGACAGACTAAAGTGGAAAAACTAAAGTGGAAAGACTAAAGTGGACAGACTATAGTGGAAAGACTATAGTGGAAAGACTAAAGTGGACAGAGAATAGTGGAAAGACTAAAGTGGAAAGACTAAACTGGAAAGACTATAGTGGAAAGACTAAAGTGGACAGACTATATTGGAAAGACTATAGTGGAAAGACTAAAGTGGACAGAGAATAGTGGAAAGACTAAAGTGGACAGACTATAGTGGAAAGACTATGGTGGAAAGACTGTACTGGACAGAATAAAGTGGAGACTATAGTGGAAAGACTAAAGTGGAAAGACTACAGTGGACAGACTATAGTGGAAAGACTATAGTGGAAAGACTGTAGTTGACAGAATAAAGTGGAGACTATAGTGGAAAGACTAAAGTTGAATGACTAAACTCTACAGACTATAGTGGAAAGATTGAAGTGGACAGACTAATGTGGAAAAACTAAAGTAGAAAGACTAAAGTGGACAGACTATAGTGGAAAGACTATAGTGGAAAGACTAAAGTGGACAGACGATAGTGGAAAGACTAAAGTGGACAGACTAAAGTGGAAAGATTAAAGTGGAAAGACTAAAGTGGACAGACTATAGTGGGAAGACTTTAGTGGAAAGACTGTAGTGGACAAAATAAAGTGGAGACTATAGTGGAAAGACTAAAGTGGACAGAGAATAGTGGAAAGACTAAAGTGGATAGACTATAGTGGAAAGACTAAAGCGGACAGAGAATAGTGGAAAGACTAAAGTGGACAGACTATAGTGGAAAGACTGTAGTGGACAGAATAAAGTGAAGACTATAGTGGAAAGATTAAACTGGACAGACTATAGTGGAAAGACTGAAGTTGACAGACTATATTGGAAAGACTATAGTGGAAAGACTAAAGTGGACAGAGAATAGTGGAAAGACTAAAGTGGAAAGACTATAGTGGAAAGACTAAAGTGGAAAGACTAAAGTTGACAGAGAATAGTGGAAAGACTAAAGTGGAAAGACTACAGTGGACAGACTATAGTGGAAAGACTATAGTGGAAAGACTGTAGTGGACAGAATAAAGTGGAGACTATAGTGGAAAGACTAAAGTGGACAGAGAATAGTGAAAAGACTAAAGTGGATAGACTTTAGTGGAAAGACTATAGTGGAAAGACTGTTGTGGACAGAATAAAGTGGAGACTATAGTGGAAAGACTAAAGTGGAAAGACTAAAGTTGACAGAGAATAGTGGAAAGACTAAAGTGGAAAGACTGTAGTGGACAGAATAAAGTGGAGACTATAGTGGAAAGACTAAAGTGGACAGAGAATCGTGGAAAGACTAATTTGGAAAGACTGTGGTGGACAGAATAAAGTGGAGACTATAGTGGAAAGACTATAGTGGAAAGACTAAAGTGGAAAGACTCAGTTGACAGACTAAAGTGTACACACTGAAGTGGACAAAATAAAGTGGAAAGACTAAAGTGGAAAGACTAAAGTGGATAGACTATAGTGGAAAGACTAAAGTGGACAGACTAAAGTGGAAAAACTAAAGTGGAAAGACTAAAGTGGACAGAATATAGTGGAAAGACTATAGTGGAAAGACTGTAGTGGACAGAATAAAGTGGAGACTATAGTGGAAAGACTAAAGTGGACAGAGAATAGTGGAAAGACTAAAGTGGACAGACTATAGTGGAAAGACTATAGTGGAAAGACTGTAGTGGACAGAATAAAGTGGAGACTATAGTGGAAAGACTAAAGTGGACAGAGAATAGTGGAAAGACTAAATTGGAAAGACTGTGGTGGACAAAATAAAGTGGAGACTATAGTGGAAAGACTATAGTGGAAAGACTAAAGTGGAAAGACTCAGTGGACAGACTGAAGTGTACACACTGAAGTGGACAGAATAAAGTGGAAAGACTAAAGTGGAAAGACTAAAGTGGAAAGACTAAAGTGGATAGACTATAGTGGAAAGACTAAAGTGGACAGACTAAAGTGGAAAAACTAAAGTGGAAAGACTAAAGTGGACAGACTATAGTGGAAAGACTATAGTGGAAAGACTGTAGTGGAAAGAATAAAGTGGAGACTATAGTGGAAAGACTAAAGTGGACAGAGAATAGTTGAAAGACTAATTTTGAAAGACTTTGGTGGACAGAATAAAGTGGAGACTATAGTGGAAAGACTATAGTGGAAAGACTAAAGTGGAAAGACTCAGTGGACAGACTAAAGTGTACACACTGAATTGGACAGAATAAAGTGGAAAGACTAAAGTGGAAAGACTAAAGTGGATAGACTATAGTGGAAAGACTAAAGTGGACAGACTAAAGTGGAAAAACTAAATTGGAAAGACTAAAGTGGACAGACTATAGTGGAAAGACTATAGTGGAAAGACTGTAGTGGACAGAATAAAGTGGAGACTATAGTGGAAAGACTAAAGTGGACAGAGAATAGTGGAAAGACTAAAGTGGACAGACTATAGTGGAAAGACTATAGTGGAAAGACTGTAGTGGACAGAATAAAGTGGAGACTATAGTGGAAAGACTAAGTGGACAGACTAAAGTGGAAAAACTAAAGCGGAAAGACTAAATTGGACAGACTATAGTGGAAAGACTATAGTGGAAAGACTGTAGTGGACAGAATAAAGTGGAGACTATAGTGGAAAGACTAAAGTGGACAGAGAATAGTGGAAAGACTAAAGTGGATAGACTTTAGTGGAAAGACTATAGTGGAAAGAATGTAGTGGACAGAATAAAGTGGAGACTATAGTGGAAAGACTGAAGTGGACAGAATAAAGTGTAAAGACTAAAGTGGAAAGACTAAAGTGGATAGACTATAGTGGGAAGACTAAAGTGGACAGACTAAAGTGGAAAAACTAAAGCGGAAAGACTAAATTGGACAGACTATAGTGGAAAGACTATAGTTGAAAGACTGTAGTGGACAGAATAAAGTGGAGACTATAGTGGAAAGACTAAAGTGGACAGAGAATAGTGGAAAGACTAAAGTGGATAGACTTTAGTGGAAAGACTATAGTGGAAAGAATGTAGTGGACAGAATAAAGTGGAGACTATAGTGGAAAGACTAAAGTGGACAGAAAATAGTGGAAAGACTAAATTGGAAAGACTGTGGTGGACAGAATAAAGTGGAGACTATAGTGGAAAGACAAAATTGGAAAGACTAAAGTGGACAGACTATAGTGGAAAGACTGAAGTGGAAATACTCAGTGGACAGACTAAAGTGTACACACTGAAGTGGACAGAATAAAGTGGAAAGACTAAAGTGGAAAGACCAAAGTGGAAAAACTAAAGTGGAAAGACTAGATAAGTGGACAGACTATAGTGGAAAGACTGTATTGGACAGAATAAAGTGGAGACTATAGTGGAAAGACTAAAGTGGAAAGACTAAAGTTGACAGACTATAGTGGAAAGACTGAAGTGGACAGACTAAAGTGGAAAAACTAAAGTGGAAAAACTACAGACCATAGTGGAAAGACTATAGTGGAAAGACTATAGTGGACAGAATAAAGTGGAGACTATAGTGGAAAGACTAAAGTGGACAGAGAATAGTGGAAAGACTAAAGTGGATAGACTTTAGTGGAAAGACTACAGTGGAAAGAATGTAGTGGACAGAATAAAGTGGAGACTATAGTGGAAAGACTAAAGTGGACAGAAAATAGTGGAAAGACTAAATTGGAAAGACTGTGGTGGACAGAATAAAGTGGAGACTATAGTGGAAAGACTAAATTGGAAAGACTAAAGTGGACAGACTATAGTGGAAAGACTGAAGTGGAAATACTCAGTGGACAGACTAAAGTGTACACACTGAAGTGGACAGAATAAAGTGGAAAAACTACAGTGGAAAGACTAAAGTGGACAGACTATAGTGGAAAGACTATAGTGGAAAGACTGTAGTGGACAGAATAAAGTGGAGACTATAGTGGAAAGACTAAAGTGGACAGAGAATAGTGGAAAGACTAAAATGGATAGACTTTAGTGGAAAGACTATAGTGGAAAGAATGTAGTGGACAGAATAAAGTGGAGACTATAGTGGAAAGACTAAAGTGGACAGAAAATAGTGGAAAGACTAAATTGGAAATACTGTGGTGGACAGAATAAAGTGGAGACTATAGTGGAAAGACTAAATTGGAAAGACTAAAGTGGACAGACTATAGTGGAAAGACTGAAGTGGAAATACTCAGTGGACAGACTAAAGTGTACACACTGAAGTGGACAGCATAAAGTGGAAAGACTAAAGTGGAAAGACTAAAGTGGAAAAACTAAAGTGGAAAGACTAGATAAGTGGACAGACTATAGTGGAAAGACTGTAGTGGATAGAATAAAGTGGAGACTATAGTGGAAAGACTAAAGTGGAAAGACTAAAGTTGACAGACTATAGTGGGAAGACTGAAGTGGACAGACTAAAGTGGAAAAACTACAGTGGAAAGACTAAAGTGGACAGACTATAGTGGAAAGACTATAGTGGAAAGACTGTAGTGGACAGAATAAAGTTGACGGACTATAGTGGAAAGACTAAAGTGGACAGAATAAAGTGGAAAGACTAAAGTGGAAAGACTAAAGTGGACAGACTATAGTGGAAAGACTATAGTGGAAAGACTAACTGGACAGACTAAAGCGGAAAGACTAAAGTGGAAAGATTAAAGTGGACAGACTATAGTGGAAAGACTAAAGTGGACAGACTAAAGTGGAAAGACTAAAGTGGAAAGACTAAAGTAGAAAGACTAAAGTGGACAGACTATAGTGGAAAGACTATAGTGGAAAGACTAAAGTGGACAGACGATAGTGGAAAGACTAAAGTGGACAGACTAAAGTGGAAAGATTAAAGTGGAAAGACTAAAGTGGACAGACTATAGTGGAAAGACTTTAGTGGAAAGACTGTAGTGGACAAAATAAAGTGGAGACTATAGTGGAAAGACTAAAGTGGACAGAGAATAGTGGAAAGACTAAAGTGGATAGACTATATTGGAAAGACTAAAGTGGACAGAGAATAGTGGAAAGACTAAAGTGGACAGACTATAGTGGAAAGACTGTAGTGGACAGAATAAAGTGAAGACTATAGTGGAAAGATTAAACTGGACAGACTATAGTGGAAAGACTGAAGTTGACAGACTATATTGGAAAGACTATAGTGGAAAGACTAAAGTGGACAGAGAATAGTGGAAAGACTAAAGTGGAAAGACTAAACTGGACAGACTATAGTGGAAAGACTAAAGTGGACAGACTATATTGGAAAGACTATAGTGGAAAGACTAAAGTGGACAGAGAATAGTGGAAAGACTAAAGTGGACAGACTATAGTGGAAAGACTAAAGTGGAAAGACTAAAGTTGACAGAGAATAGTGGAAAGACTAAAGTGGAAAGACTGTAGTGGACAGAATAAAGTGGAGACTATAGGGGAAAGACTAAAGTGGAAAGACTACAGTGGACAGACTATAGTGGAAAGACTATAGTGGAAAGACTGTAGTGGACAGAATAAAGTGGAGACTATAGTGGAAAGACTAAAGTGGAAAGACTAAACTGGACAGACTATAGTGGAAAGACTGAAGTGGACAGACTAAAGTGGAAAAACTAAAGTGGAAAGACTAAAGTGGACAGACTATAGTGGAAAGACTATAGTGGAAAGACTGTAGTGGACAGAATAAAGTGGAGACTATAGTGGAAAGACTAAAGTGGACAGAGAATAGTGGAAAGACTAAAGTAGACAGACTATAATAGAAAGACTATAGTGGAAAGACTGTAGTGGACAGAATAAAGTGGAGACTATAGTGGAAAGACTAAAGTGGACAGAGAATAGTGGAAAGACTAAAGTGGACAGACTATAGTGGAAAGACGAAAGTGGACAGACTAAGGGGAAAGACTAAAGTGGAAAGACTAAAGTGGACAGACTATATTGGAAAGACTATAGTGGAAAGACTAAAGTGGACAGACTATAGTGGAAAGACTGTAGTGGACAGAATAAAGTGAAGACTATAGTGGAAAGACTAAAGTGGAAAGACTAAAGTTGACAGAGAATAGTGGAAAGACTAAAGTGGATAGACTTTAGTGGAAAGACTATAGTGGAAAGACTGTAGTGGACATAATAAAGTGGAGACTATAGTGGAAAGACTAAAGTGGAAAGACTAAAGTTGACAGAGAATAGTGGAGAGACTAAAGTGGAAAGACTGTAGTGGACAGAATAAAGTGGAGACTATAGTGGAAAGACTAAAGTGGAAAGACTACAGTGGACAGACTATAGTGGAAAGACTATAGTGGAAAGACTGTAGTGGACAGAATAAAGTGGAGACTATAGTGGAAAGACTAAAGTGGACAGAGAATAGTGGAAAGACTAAATTGGATAGACTTTAGTGGAAAGACTATAGTGGAAAGACTGTAGTGGACAGAATAAAGTGGAGACTATAGTGGAAAGACTAAAGTGGAAAGACTAAACTGGACAGACTATAGTGGAAAGACTGAAGTGGACAGACTATAGTGGAAAGATTAAAGTGGAAAGACTAAAGTGGACAGACTATAGTGGGAAGACTATAGTGGAAAGACTGTAGTGGACAGAATAAAGTGGAGACTATAGTGGAAAGACTAAAGTGGAAAGACTAAACTGGACAGACTATAGTGGAAAGACTGAAGTGGACAGACTAAAGTGGAAAAACTAAAGTGGAAAGACTAAAGTGGACAGACTATAGTGGAAAGACTATAGTGGAAAGACTAAAGTGGACAGACTATAGTGGAAAGACTAAAGTGGACAGACCAAAGTGGAAAGATTAAAGTGGAAAGACTAAAGTGGACAGACTATCGTGGGAAGACTATAGTGGAAAGACTGTAGTGGACAGAATAAAGTGGAGACTATATTGGAAAGACTAAAGTGGAAAGACTAAACTGGACAGACTATAGTGGAAAGACTGAAGTGGACAGACTAAAGTGGAAAAACTAAAGTGGAAAGACTAAAGTGGACAGACTATAGTGGAAAGACTATAGTGGAAAGACTGTAGTGGACAGAATAAAGTGGAGACTATAGTGGAAAGACTAAAGTGGACAGAGAATAGTGGAAAGACTAAAGTAGACAGACTATAATAGAAAGACTATAGTGGAAAGACTGTAGTGGACAGAATAAAGTGGAGACTATAGTGGAAAGACTAAAGTGGACAGAGAATAGTGGAAAGACTAAAGTGGACAGACTATAGTGGAAAGACGAAAGTGGACAGACTAAGGGGAAAGACTAAAGTGGAAAGACTAAAGTGGACAGACTATATTGGAAAGACTATAGTGGAAAGACTAAAGTGGACAGAGAATAGTGGAAAGACTAAAGTGGACAGACTATAGTGGAAAGACTGTAGTGGACAGAATAAAGTGAAGACTATAGTGGAAAGACTAAAGTGGAAAGACTAAAGTTGACAGAGAATAGTGGAAAGACTAAAGTGGATAGACTTTAGTGGAAAGACTATAGTGGAAAGACTGTAGTGGACAGAATAAAGTGAAGACTATAGTGGAAAGACTAAAGTGGAAAGACTAAACTGGACAGACTATAGTGGAAAGACTGAAGTGGACAGACTATATTGGAAAGACTATAGTGGAAAGACTAAAGTGGACAGAGAATAGTGGAAAGACTAAAGTGGAAAGACTAAACTGGACAGACTATAGTGGAAAGACTAAAGTGGACAGACTATATTGGAAAGACTATAGTGGAAAGACTAAAGTGGACAGAGAATAGTGGAAAGACTAAAGTGGACAGACTATAGTGGAAAGACTATGGTGGAAAGACTGTACTGGACAGAATAAAGTGGATACTATAGTGGAAAGACTAAAGTGGAAAGACTACAGTGGACAGACCATAGTGGAAAGACTATAGTGGAAAGACTGTAGTAGACAGAATAAAGTGGAGTCTATAGTGGAAAGACTAAAGTGGACAGAGAATAGTGGAAAGACTAAAGTGTATAGACTTTATTGGAAAGACTATAGTGGAAAGACTGTAGTGGACAGAATTAAGTGGAGACTATAGTGGAAAGACTAAAGTGGAAAGACTAAACTGGACAGACTATAGTGGAAAGACTGAAGTGGACAGACTAAAGTGGAAAAACTAAAGAGGAAAGACTAAAGTGGACAGACTATAGTGGAAAGACTATAGTGGAAAGACTGTAGTTGACAGAATAAAGTGGAGACTATAGTGGAAAGACTAAAGTTGAATGACTAAACTGGACAGACTATAGTGGAAAGATTGAAGTGGACAGACTAAAGTGGAAAAACTAAAGTGGAAAGACTAAAGTGGACAGACTATAGTGGAAAGACTATAGTGGAAAGACTAAAGTGGACAGAGAATAGTGGAAAGACTAAAGTGGAAAGACTAAACTGGAAAGACTA
The DNA here is from genome assembly GCA_030848855.1 of Branchinecta sandiegonensis. Classification (NCBI taxonomy): domain Eukaryota; kingdom Metazoa; phylum Arthropoda; class Branchiopoda; order Anostraca; family Branchinectidae; genus Branchinecta; species Branchinecta sandiegonensis. The sequence goes on from JAUPMV010000131.1 coordinate 74,716, forward strand.
TAGTGGAAAGACTAAAGTGGACAGACTATATTGGAAAGACTATAGTGGAAAGACTAAAGTGGACAGAGAATAGTGGAAAGACTAAAGTGGACAGACTATAGTGGAAAGACTATGGTGGAAAGACTGTACTGGACAGAATAAAGTGGAGACTATAGTGGAAAGACTAAAGTGGAAAGACTACAGTGGACAGACTATAGTGGAAAGACTATAGTGGAAAGACTTTAGTTGACAGAATAAAGTGGAGACTATAGTGGAAAGACTAAAGTTGAATGACTAAACTCTACAGACTATAGTGGAAAGATTGAAGTGGACAGACTAATGTGGAAAAACTAAAGTAGAAAGACTAAAGTGGACAGACTATAGTGGAAAGACTATAGTGGAAAGACTAAAGTGGACAGACGATAGTGGAAAGACTAAAGTGGACAGACTAAAGTGGAAAGATTAAAGTGGAAAGACTAAAGTGGACAGACTATAGTGGAAAGACTTTAGTGGAAAGACTGTAGTGGACAAAATAAAGTGGAGACTATAGTGGAAAGACTAAAGTGGACAGAGAATAGTGGAAAGACTAAAGTGGATAGACTATAGTGGAAAGACTAAAGTGGACAGAGAATAGTGGAAAGACTAAAGTGGACAGACTATAGTGGAAAGACTGTAGTGGACAGAATAAAGTGAAGACTATAGTGGAAAGATTAAACTGGACAGACTATAGTGGAAAGACTAAAGTGGACAGACTATAGTGGAAAGACTATAGTGGAAAGACTAAAGTGGACAGACTATAGTGGAAAGACTAAAGTGGACAGACCAAAGTGGAAAGATTAAAGTGGAAAGACTAAAGTGGACAGACTATCGTGGGAAGACTATAGTGGAAAGACTGTAGTGGACAGAATAAAGTGGAGACTATAGTGGAAAGACTAAAGTGGAAAGACTAAACTGGACAGACTATAGTGGAAAGACTGAAGTGGACAGACTAAAGTGGAAAAACTAAAGTGGAAAGACTAAAGTGGACATACTATAGTGGAAAGACTATAGTGGAAAGACTGTAGTGGACAGAATAAAGTGGAGACTATAGTGGAAAGACTAAAGTGGACAGAGAATAGTGGAAAGACTAAAGTAGACAGACTATAATAGAAAGACTATAGTGGAAAGACTGTAGTGGACAGAATAAAGTGGAGACTATAGTGGAAAGACTAAAGTGGACAGAGAATAGTGGAAAGACTAAAGTGGACAGACTATAGTGGAAAGACGAAAGTGGACAGACTAAGGGGAAAGACTAAAGTGGAAAGACTAAAGTGGACAGACTATATTGGAAAGACTATAGTGGAAAGACTAAAGTGGACAGAGAATAGTGGAAAGACTAAAGTGGACAGACTATAGTGGAAAGACTGTAGTGGACAGAATAAAGTGATGACTATAGTGGAAAGACTAAAGTGGAAAGACTAAAGTTGACAGAGAATAGTGGAAAGACTAAAGTGGATAGACTTTAGTGGAAAGACTATAGTGGAAAGACTGTAGTGGACAGAATAAAGTGAAGACTATAGTGGAAAGACTAAAGTGGAAAGACTAAACTGGACAGACTATAGTGGAAAGACTGAAGTGGACAGACTATATTGGAAAGACTATAGTGGAAAGACTAAAGTGGACAGAGAATAGTGGAAAGACTAAAGTGGAAAGACTAAACTGGACAGACTATAGTGGAAAGACTAAAGTGGACAGACTATATTGGAAAGACTATAGTGGAAAGACTAAAGTGGACATAGAATAGTGGAAAGACTAAAGTGGACAGACTATAGTGGAAAGACTATGGTGGAAAGACTGTACTGGACAGAATAAAGTGGATACTATAGTGGAAAGACTAAAGTGGAAAGACTACAGTGGACAGACCATAGTGGAAAGACTATAGTGGAAAGACTGTAGTAGACAGAATAAAGTGGAGTCTATAGTGGAAAGACTAAAGTGGACAGAGAATAGTGGAAAGACTAAAGTGTATAGACTTTATTGGAAAGACTATAGTGGAAAGACTGTAGTGGACAGAATTAAGTGGAGACTATAGTGGAAAGACTAAAGTGGAAAGACTAAACTGGACAGACTATAGTGGAAAGACTGAAGTGGACAGACTAAAGTGGAAAAACTAAAGAGGAAAGACTAAAGTGGACAGACTATAGTGGAAAGACTATAGTGGAAAGACTGTAGTTGACAGAATAAAGTGGAGACTATAGTGGAAAGACTAAAGTTGAATGACTAAACTGGACAGACTATAGTGGAAAGATTGAAGTGGACAGACTAAAGTGGAAAAACTAAAGTGGAAAGACTAAAGTGGACAGACTATAGTGGAAAGACTATAGTGGAAAGACTAAAGTGGACAGAGAATAGTGGAAAGACTAAAGTGGAAAGACTAAACTGGAAAGACTATAGTGGAAAGACTAAAGTGGACAGACTATATTGGAAAGACTATAGTGGAAAGACTAAAGTGGACAGAGAATAGTGGAAAGACTAAAGTGGACAGACTATAGTGGAAAGACTATGGTGGAAAGACTGTACTGGACAGAATAAAGTGGAGACTATAGTGGAAAGACTAAAGTGGAAAGACTACAGTGGACAGACTATAGTGGAAAGACTATAGTGGAAAGACTGTAGTTGACAGAATAAAGTGGAGACTATAGTGGAAAGACTAAAGTTGAATGACTAAACTCTACAGACTATAGTGGAAAGATTGAAGTGGACAGACTAATGTGGAAAAACTAAAGTAGAAAGACTAAAGTGGACAGACTATAGTGGAAAGACTATAGTGGAAAGACTAAAGTGGACAGACGATAGTGGAAAGACTAAAGTGGACAGACTAAAGTGGAAAGATTAAAGTGGAAAGACTAAAGTGGACAGACTATAGTGGGAAGACTTTAGTGGAAAGACTGTAGTGGACAAAATAAAGTGGAGACTATAGTGGAAAGACTAAAGTGGACAGAGAATAGTGGAAAGACTAAAGTGGATAGACTATAGTGGAAAGACTAAAGTGGACAGAGAATAGTGGAAAGACTAAAGTGGACAGACTATAGTGGAAAGACTGTAGTGGACAGAATAAAGTGAAGACTATAGTGGAAAGATTAAACTGGACAGACTATAGTGGAAAGACTGAAGTTGACAGACTATATTGGAAAGACTATAGTGGAAAGACTAAAGTGGACAGAGAATAGTGGAAAGACTAAAGTGGAAAGACTAAACTGGACAGACTATAGTGGAAAGACTAAAGTGGACAGACTATATTGGAAAGACTATAGTGGAAAGACTAAAGTGGACAGAGAATAGTGGAAAGACTAAAGTGGACAGACTATAGTGGAAAGACTAAAGTGGAAAGACTAAAGTTGACAGAGAATAGTGGAAAGACTAAAGTGGAAAGACTGTAGTGGACAGAATAAAGTGGAGACTATAGTGGAAAGACTAAAGTGGAAAGACTACAGTGGACAGACTATAGTGGAAAGACTATAGTGGAAAGACTGTAGTGGACAGAATAAAGTGGAGACTATAGTGGAAAGACTAAAGTGGACAGAGAATAGTGAAAAGACTAAAGTGGATAGACTTTAGTGGAAAGACTATAGTGGAAAGACTGTTGTGGACAGAATAAAGTGGAGACTATAGTGGAAAGACTAAAGTGGAAAGACTAAAGTTGACAGAGAATAGTGGAAAGACTAAAGTGGAAAGACTGTAGTGGACAGAATAAAGTGGAGACTATAGTGGAAAGACTAAAGTGGACAGAGAATCGTGGAAAGACTAATTTGGAAAGACTGTGGTGGACAGAATAAAGTGGAGACTATAGTGGAAAGACTATAGTGGAAAGACTAAAGTGGAAAGACTCAGTTGACAGACTAAAGTGTACACACTGAAGTGGACAAAATAAAGTGGAAAGACTAAAGTGGAAAGACTAAAGTGGATAGACTATAGTGGAAAGACTAAAGTGGACAGACTAAAGTGGAAAAACTAAAGTGGAAAGACTAAAGTGGACAGAATATAGTGGAAAGACTATAGTGGAAAGACTGTAGTGGACAGAATAAAGTGGAGACTATAGTGGAAAGACTAAAGTGGACAGAGAATAGTGGAAAGACTAAAGTGGACAGACTATAGTGGAAAGACTATAGTGGAAAGACTGTAGTGGACAGAATAAAGTGGAGACTATAGTGGAAAGACTAAAGTGGACAGAGAATAGTGGAAAGACTAAATTGGAAAGACTGTGGTGGACAAAATAAAGTGGAGACTATAGTGGAAAGACTATAGTGGAAAGACTAAAGTGGAAAGACTCAGTGGACAGACTGAAGTGTACACACTGAAGTGGACAGAATAAAGTGGAAAGACTAAAGTGGAAAGACTAAAGTGGAAAGACTAAAGTGGATAGACTATAGTGGAAAGACTAAAGTGGACAGACTAAAGTGGAAAAACTAAAGTGGAAAGACTAAAGTGGACAGACTATAGTGGAAAGACTATAGTGGAAAGACTGTAGTGGAAAGAATAAAGTGGAGACTATAGTGGAAAGACTAAAGTGGACAGAGAATAGTTGAAAGACTAATTTTGAAAGACTTTGGTGGACAGAATAAAGTGGAGACTATAGTGGAAAGACTATAGTGGAAAGACTAAAGTGGAAAGACTCAGTGGACAGACTAAAGTGTACACACTGAATTGGACAGAATAAAGTGGAAAGACTAAAGTGGAAAGACTAAAGTGGATAGACTATAGTGGAAAGACTAAAGTGGACAGACTAAAGTGGAAAAACTAAATTGGAAAGACTAAAGTGGACAGACTATAGTGGAAAGACTATAGTGGAAAGACTGTAGTGGACAGAATAAAGTGGAGACTATAGTGGAAAGACTAAAGTGGACAGAGAATAGTGGAAAGACTAAAGTGGACAGACTATAGTGGAAAGACTATAGTGGAAAGACTGTAGTGGACAGAATAAAGTGGAGACTATAGTGGAAAGACTAAGTGGACAGACTAAAGTGGAAAAACTAAAGCGGAAAGACTAAATTGGACAGACTATAGTGGAAAGACTATAGTGGAAAGACTGTAGTGGACAGAATAAAGTGGAGACTATAGTGGAAAGACTAAAGTGGACAGAGAATAGTGGAAAGACTAAAGTGGATAGACTTTAGTGGAAAGACTATAGTGGAAAGAATGTAGTGGACAGAATAAAGTGGAGACTATAGTGGAAAGACTGAAGTGGACAGAATAAAGTGTAAAGACTAAAGTGGAAAGACTAAAGTGGATAGACTATAGTGGGAAGACTAAAGTGGACAGATTAAAGTGGAAAAACTAAAGCGGAAAGACTAAATTGGACAGACTATAGTGGAAAGACTATAGTTGAAAGACTGTAGTGGACAGAATAAAGTGGAGACTATAGTGGAAAGACTAAAGTGGACAGAGAATAGTGGAAAGACTAAAGTGGATAGACTTTAGTGGAAAGACTATAGTGGAAAGAATGTAGTGGACAGAATAAAGTGGAGACTATAGTGGAAAGACTAAAGTGGACAGAAAATAGTGGAAAGACTAAATTGGAAAGACTGTGGTGGACAGAATAAAGTGGAGACTATAGTGGAAAGACAAAATTGGAAAGACTAAAGTGGACAGACTATAGTGGAAAGACTGAAGTGGAAATACTCAGTGGACAGACTAAAGTGTACACACTGAAGTGGACAGAATAAAGTGGAAAGACTAAAGTGGAAAGACCAAAGTGGAAAAACTAAAGTGGAAAGACTAGATAAGTGGACAGACTATAGTGGAAAGACTGTATTGGACAGAATAAAGTGGAGACTATAGTGGAAAGACTAAAGTGGAAAGACTAAAGTTGACAGACTATAGTGGAAAGACTGAAGTGGACAGACTAAAGTGGAATAACTAAAGTGGAAAAACTACAGACCATAGTGGAAAGACTATAGTGGAAAGACTATAGTGGACAGAATAAAGTGGAGACTATAGTGGAAAGACTAAAGTGGACAGAGAATAGTGGAAAGACTAAAGTGGATAGACTTTAGTGGAAAGACTACAGTGGAAAGAATGTAGTGGACAGAATAAAGTGGAGACTATAGTGGAAAGACTAAAGTGGACAGAAAATAGTGGAAAGACTAAATTGGAAAGACTGTGGTGGACAGAATAAAGTGGAGACTATAGTGGAAAGACTAAATTGGAAAGACTAAAGTGGACAGACTATAGTGGAAAGACTGAAGTGGAAATACTCAGTGGACAGACTAAAGTGTACACACTGAAGTGGACAGAATAAAGTGGAAAAACTACAGTGGAAAGACTAAAGTGGACAGACTATAGTGGAAAGACTATAGTGGAAAGACTGTAGTGGACAGAATAAAGTGGAGACTATAGTGGAAAGACTAAAGTGGACAGAGAATAGTGGAAAGACTAAAGTGGATAGACTTTAGTGGAAAGACTATAGTGGAAAGAATGTAGTGGACAGAATAAAGTGGAGACTATAGTGGAAAGACTAAAGTGGACAGAAAATAGTGGAAAGACTAAATTGGAAATACTGTGGTGGACAGAAAAAAATGGAGACTATAGTGGAAAGACTAAATTGGAAAGACTAAAGTGGACAGACTATAGTGGAAAGACTGAAGTGGAAATACTCAGTGGACAGACTAAAGTGTACACACTGAAGTGGACAGCATAAAGTGGAAAGACTAAAGTGGAAAGACTAAAGTGGAAAAACTAAAGTGGAAAGACTAGATAAGTGGACAGACTATAGTGGAAAGACTGTAGTGGATAGAATAAAGTGGAGACTATAGTGGAAAGACTAAAGTGGAAAGACTAAAGTTGACAGACTATAGTGGGAAGACTGAAGTGGACAGACTAAAGTGGAAAAACTACAGTGGAAAGACTAAAGTGGACAGACTATAGTGGAAAGACTATAGTGGAAAGACTGTAGTGGACAGAATAAAGTGGACGGACTATAGTGGAAAGACTAAAGTGGACAGAATAAAGTGGAAAGACTAAAGTGGAAAGACTAAAGTGGACAGACTATAGTGGAAAGACTATAGTGGAAAGACTAACTGGACAGACTAAAGCGGAAAGACTAAAGTGGAAAGATTAAAGTGGACAGACTATAGTGGAAAGACTAAAGTGGACAGACTAAAGTGGAAAGACTAAAGTGGAAAGACTAAAGTGGACAGACTATAGTGGAAAGACTATAGTGGAAAGACTAACTGGACATACTAAAGCGGAAAGACTAAAGTGGAAAGACGAAAGTGGACAGACTATAGTGGAAAGACTAAAGTGGACAGACTAAAGTGGAAAGACTAAAGTGGAAAGACTAAAGTGGACAGACTATAGTGGAAAGACTATAGTGGAAAGACTGTAGTGGACAGAATAAAGTGGAGACTATAGTGGAAAGACTAAAGTGGAAAGACTAAAGTGGACAGACTATAGTGGAAAGACTGAAGTGGACAGACTAAAGTGGAAAAACTAAAGTGGAAAGACTACAGACCATAGTGGAAAGACTATAGTGGAAAGACTATAGTGGACAGAATAAAGTGGAGACTATAGTGGAAAGACTAAAGTGGACAGAGAAAAATGGAAAGACTAAAGTGGATAGACTAAAGTGGAAAAACGAAAGTGGAAAGACTAAAGTGGACAGACTATAGTGGAAAGACTGTAGTGGAAAGACTGTAGTGGACAGAATAAAGAGGAGACTATAGTGGAAAGACTAAAGTGGAAAGACTAAAGTGGACAGACTAAAGTGGACAGACTAAAGTGGACAGAGAATAGTGGAAAGACTAAAGTGGAAAGACTGTAGAGGACAGAATAAAGTGGAGACTATAGTGGAAAGACTAAAGTGGAAAGACTAAACTGGACAGACTATAGTGGAAAGACTGAAGTGGAAAGACTAAAGTGGAAAAACTAAAGCAGAAAGACTAAAGTGGACAGACTATAGTGGAAATACTATAGTCGAAAGACTGTAGTGGACAGAATAAAGTGGAGACTATAGTGGAAAGACTAAAGTGGACAGAGAATAGTGGAAAGACTAAAGTGGACAGACTATAGTGGAAAGATATAGTGGAAAGACTATAGTGGGCAGAATAAAGTGGAGACTATAGTGGAAAGACTAAAGTGGACAGAGAATAGTGGAAAGACTAAATTGGAAAGACTGTGGTGGACAGAATAAAGTGGAGACTATAGTGGAAAGACTAGAGTGGAAAGACTAAAGTGGACAGACTATAGTGGAAAGACTAAAGTGGAAAAACTAAAGCAGAAAGACTAAAGTGGACAGACTATAGTGGAAAGACTATAGTGGAAAGACTGTAGTGGAAAGAATAAAGTGGAGACTATAGTGGAAAGACTAAAGTGGACAGAGAATAGTGGAAAGACTAAAGTGGACAGACTATAGTGGAAAGATATAGTGGAAAGACTATAGTGGGCAGAATAAAGTGGAGACTATAGTGAAAAGACTAAAGTGGACAGAGAATAGTGGAAAGACTAAATTGGAAAGACTGTGGTGGACAGAATAAAGTGGAGACTCTAGTGGAAAGACTAGAGTGGAAAGACTAAAGTGGACAGACTATAGTGGAAAGACTAAAGTGGAAAGACTATGTGGACAGACTAAAGTGTACACACTGAAGTGGACAGAATAAAGTGGAAAGACTAAAGTGGAAAGACTACAGTGGATAGACTATAGTGGAAAGACTAAAGTGGACAGACTAAAGTGGAAAAACTATAAGTGGACAGAGAATAGTGGAAAGACTAAAGTGGAAAGACTAAACTGGACAGACTATAGTGGAAAGACTAAAGTGGACAGACTATATTGGAAAGACTATAGTGGAAAGACTAAAGTGGACAGAGAATAGTGGAAAGACTAAAGTGGACAGACTATAGTGGAAAGACTAAAGTGGAAAGACTAAAGTTGACAGAGAATAGTGGAAAGACTAAAGTGGAAAGACTGTAGTGGACAGAATAAAGTGGAGACTATAGTGGAAAGACTAAAGTGGAAAGACTACAGTGGACAGACTATAGTGGAAAGACTATAGTGGAAAGACTGTAGTGGACAGAATAAAGTGGAGACTATAGTGGAAAGACTAAAGTGGACAGAGAATAGTGGAAAGACTAAAGTGGATAGACTTTAGTGGAAAGACTATAGTGGAAAGACTGTAGTGGACAGAATAAAGTGGAGACTATAGTGGAAAGACTAAAGTGGAAAGACTAAAGTTGACAGAGAATAGTGGAAAGACTAAAGTGGAAAGACTGTAGTGGACAGAATAAAGTGGAGACTATAGTGGAAAGACTAAAGTGGACAGAGAATCGTGGAAAGACTAATTTGGAAAGACTGTGGTGGACAGAATAAAGTGGAGACTATAGTGGAAAGACTATAGTGGAAAGACTAAAGTGGAAAGACTCAGTGGACAGACTAAAGTGTACACACTGAAGTGGACAAAATAAAGTGGAAAGACTAAAGTGGAAAGACTAAAGTGGATAGACTATAGTGGAAAGACTAAAGTGGACAGACTAAAGTGGAAAAACTAAAGTGGAAAGACTAAAGTGGACAGAATGTAGTGGAAAGACTATAGTGGAAAGACTGTAGTGGACAGAATAAAGTGGAGACTATAGTGGAAAGACTAAAGTGGACAGAGAATAGTGGAAAGACTAAAGTGGACAGACTATAGTGGAAAGACTATAGTGGAAAGACTGTAGTGGACAGAATAAAGTGGAGACTATAGTGGAAAGACTAAAGTGGACAGAGAATAGTGGAAAGACTAAATTGGAAAGACTGTGGTAGACAAAATAAAGTGGAGACTATAGTGGAAAGACTATAGTGGAAAGACTACAGTGGAAAGACTCAGTGGACAGACTAAAGTGTACACACTGAAGTGGACAGAATAAAGTGGAAAGACTAAAGTGGAAAGACTAAAGTGGATAGACTATAGTGGAAAGACTAAAGTGGACAGACTAAAGTGGAAAAACTAAAGTGGAAAGACTAAAGTGGACAGACTATAGTGGAAAGACTAAAGTGGACAGACTATAGTGGAAAGACTAAAGTGGAAAGACTAAAGTGGAAAGACTAAAGTTGACAGAGAATAGTGGAAAGACTAAAGTGGAAAGACTGTAGTGGACAGAATAAAGTGGAGACTATAGTGGAAAGACTAAAGTGGACAGAGAATCGTGGAAAGACTAATTTGGAAAGACTGTGGTGGACAGAATAAAGTGGAGACTATAGTGGAAAGACTATAGTGGAAAGACTAAAGTGGAAAGACTCAGTGGACAGACTAAAGTGTACACACTGAAGTGGACAGAATAAAGTGGAAAGACTGTAGTGGACAGAATAAAGTGGAGACTATAGTGGAAAGACTAAAGTGGAAAGACTACAGTGGACAGACTATAGTGGAAAGACTGAAGTGGACAGACTAAAGTGGAAAAACTAAAGAGGAAAGACTAAAGTGGACAGACTATAGTGGAAAGACTATAGTGGAAAGACTGTAGTTGACAGAATAAAGTGGAGACTATAGTGGAAAGACTAAAGTTGAATGACTAAACTGGACAGACTATAGTGGAAAGATTGAAGTGGACAGACTAAAGTGGAAAAACTAAAGTGGAAAGACTAAAGTGGACAGACTATAGTGGAAAGACTATAGTGGAAAGACTAAAGTGGACAGAGAATAGTGGAAAGACTAAAGTGGAAAGACTAAACTGGAAAGACTATAGTGGAAAGACTAAAGTGGACAGACTATATTGGAAAGACTATAGTGGAAAGACTAAAGTGGACAGAGAATAGTGGAAAGACTAAAGTGGACAGACTATAGTGGAAAGACTATGGTGGAAAGACTGTACTGGACAGAATAAAGTGGAGACTATAGTGGAAAGACTAAAGTGGAAAGACTACAGTGGACAGACTATAGTGGAAAGACTATAGTGGAAAGACTGTAGTTGACAGAATAAAGTGGAGACTATAGTGGAAAGACTAAAGTTGAATGACTAAACTCTACAGACTATAGTGGAAAGATTGAAGTGGACAGACTAATGTGGAAAAACTAAAGTAGAAAGACTAAAGTGGACAGACTATAGTGGAAAGACTATAGTGGAAAGACTAAAGTGGACAGACGATAGTGGAAAGACTAAAGTGGACAGACTAAAGTGGAAAGATTAAAGTGGAAAGACTAAAGTGGACAGACTATAGTGGGAAGACTTTAGTGGAAAGACTGTAGTGGACAAAATAAAGTGGAGACTATAGTGGAAAGACTAAAGTGGACAGAGAATAGTGGAAAGACTAAAGTGGATAGACTATAGTGGAAAGACTAAAGTGGACAGAGAATAGTGGAAAGACTAAAGTGGACAGACTATAGTGGAAAGACTGTAGTGGACAGAATAAAGTGAAGACTATAGTGGAAAGATTAAACTGGACAGACTATAGTGGAAAGACTGAAGTTGACAGACTATATTGGAAAGACTATAGTGGAAAGACTAAAGTGGACAGAGAATAGTGGAAAGACTAAAGTGGAAAGACTAAACTGGACAGACTATAGTGGAAAGACTAAAGTGGACAGACTATATTGGAAAGACTATAGTGGAAAGACTAAAGTGGACAGAGAATAGTGGAAAGACTAAAGTGGACAGACTATAGTGGAAAGACTAAAGTGGAAAGACTAAAGTTGACAGAGAATAGTGGAAAGACTAAAGTGGAAAGACTGTAGTGGACAGAATAAAGTGGAGACTATAGTGGAAAGACTAAAGTGGAAAGACTACAGTGGACAGACTATAGTGGAAAGACTATAGTGGAAAGACTGTAGTGGACAGAATAAAGTGGAGACTATAGTGGAAAGACTAAAGTGGACAGAGAATAGTGAAAAGACTAAAGTGGATAGACTTTAGTGGAAAGACTATAGTGGAAAGACTGTTGTGGACAGAATAAAGTGGAGACTATAGTGGAAAGACTAAAGTGGAAAGACTAAAGTTGACAGAGAATAGTGGAAAGACTAAAGTGGAAAGACTGTAGTGGACAGAATAAAGTGGAGACTATAGTGGAAAGACTAAAGTGGACAGAGAATCGTGGAAAGACTAATTTGGAAAGACTGTGGTGGACAGAATAAAGTGGAGACTATAGTGGAAAGACTATAGTGGAAAGACTAAAGTGGAAAGACTCAGTTGACAGACTAAAGTGTACACACTGAAGTGGACAAAATAAAGTGGAAAGACTAAAGTGGAAAGACTAAAGTGGATAGACTATAGTGGAAAGACTAAAGTGGACAGACTAAAGTGGAAAAACTAAAGTGGAAAGACTAAAGTGGACAGAATATAGTGGAAAGACTATAGTGGAAAGACTGTAGTGGACAGAATAAAGTGGAGACTATAGTGGAAAGACTAAAGTGGACAGAGAATAGTGGAAAGACTAAAGTGGACAGACTATAGTGGAAAGACTATAGTGGAAAGACTGTAGTGGACAGAATAAAGTGGAGACTATAGTGGAAAGACTAAAGTGGACAGAGAATAGTGGAAAGACTAAATTGGAAAGACTGTGGTGGACAAAATAAAGTGGAGACTATAGTGGAAAGACTATAGTGGAAAGACTAAAGTGGAAAGACTCAGTGGACAGACTGAAGTGTACACACTGAAGTGGACAGAATAAAGTGGAAAGACTAAAGTGGAAAGACTAAAGTGGAAAGACTAAAGTGGATAGACTATAGTGGAAAGACTAAAGTGGAAAGACTAAAGTGGAAAAACTAAAGTGGAAAGACTAAAGTGGACAGACTATAGTGGAAAGACTATAGTGGAAAGACTGTAGTGGAAAGAATAAAGTGGAGACTATAGTGGAAAGACTAAAGTGGACAGAGAATAGTTGAAAGACTAATTTTGAAAGACTTTGGTGGACAGAATAAAGTGGAGACTATAGTGGAAAGACTATAGTGGAAAGACTAAAGTGGAAAGACTCAGTGGACAGACTAAAGTGTACACACTGAATTGGACAGAATAAAGTGGAAAGACTAAAGTGGAAAGACTAAAGTGGATAGACTATAGTGGAAAGACTAAAGTGGACAGACTAAAGTGGAAAAACTAAATTGGAAAGACTAAAGTGGACAGACTATAGTGGAAAGACTATAGTGGAAAGACTGTAGTGGACAGAATAAAGTGGAGACTATAGTGGAAAGACTAAAGTGGACAGAGAATAGTGGAAAGACTAAAGTGGACAGACTATAGTGGAAAGACTATAGTGGAAAGACTGTAGTGGACAGAATAAAGTGGAGACTATAGTGGAAAGACTAAGTGGACAGACTAAAGTGGAAAAACTAAAGCGGAAAGACTAAATTGGACAGACTATAGTGGAAAGACTATAGTGGAAAGACTGTAGTGGACAGAATAAAGTGGAGACTATAGTGGAAAGACTAAAGTGGACAGAGAATAGTGGAAAGACTAAAGTGGATAGACTTTAGTGGAAAGACTATAGTGGAAAGAATGTAGTGGACAGAATAAAGTGGAGACTATAGTGGAAAGACTGAAGTGGACAGAATAAAGTGTAAAGACTAAAGTGGAAAGACTAAAGTGGATAGACTATAGTGGGAAGACTAAAGTGGACAGACTAAAGTGGAAAAACTAAAGCGGAAAGACTAAATTGGACAGACTATAGTGGAAAGACTATAGTTGAAAGACTGTAGTGGACAGAATAAAGTGGAGACTATAGTGGAAAGACTAAAGTGGACAGAGAATAGTGGAAAGACTAAAGTGGATAGACTTTAGTGGAAAGACTATAGTGGAAAGAATGTAGTGGACAGAATAAAGTGGAGACTATAGTGGAAAGACTAAAGTGGACAGAAAATAGTGGAAAGACTAAATTGGAAAGACTGTGGTGGACAGAATAAAGTGGAGACTATAGTGGAAAGACAAAATTGGAAAGACTAAAGTGGACAGACTATAGTGGAAAGACTGAAGTGGAAATACTCAGTGGACAGACTAAAGTGTACACACTGAAGTGGACAGAATAAAGTGGAAAGACTAAAGTGGAAAGACCAAAGTGGAAAAACTAAAGTGGAAAGACTAGATAAGTGGACAGACTATAGTGGAAAGACTGTATTGGACAGAATAAAGTGGAGACTATAGTGGAAAGACTAAAGTGGAAAGACTAAAGTTGACAGACTATAGTGGAAAGACTGAAGTGGACAGACTAAAGTGGAATAACTAAAGTGGAAAAACTACAGACCATAGTGGAAAGACTATAGTGGAAAGACTATAGTGGACAGAATAAAGTGGAGACTATAGTGGAAAGACTAAAGTGGACAGAGAATAGTGGAAAGACTAAAGTGGATAGACTTTAGTGGAAAGACTACAGTGGAAAGAATGTAGTGGACAGAATAAAGTGGAGACTATAGTGGAAAGACTAAAGTGGACAGAAAATAGTGGAAAGACTAAATTGGAAAGACTGTGGTGGACAGAATAAAGTGGAGACTATAGTGGAAAGACTAAATTGGAAAGACTAAAGTGGACAGACTATAGTGGAAAGACTGAAGTGGAAATACTCAGTGGACAGACTAAAGTGTACACACTGAAGTGGACAGAATAAAGTGGAAAAACTACAGTGGAAAGACTAAAGTGGACAGACTATAGTGGAAAGACTATAGTGGAAAGACTGTAGTGGACAGAATAAAGTGGAGACTATAGTGGAAAGACTAAAGTGGACAGAGAATAGTGGAAAGACTAAAGTGGATAGACTTTAGTGGAAAGACTATAGTGGAAAGAATGTAGTGGACAGAATAAAGTGGAGACTATAGTGGAAAGACTAAAGTGGACAGAAAATAGTGGAAAGACTAAATTGGAAATACTGTGGTGGACAGAATAAAATGGAGACTATAGTGGAAAGACTAAATTGGAAAGACTAAAGTGGACAGACTATAGTGGAAAGACTGAAGTGGAAATACTCAGTGGACAGACTAAAGTGTACACACTGAAGTGGACAGCATAAAGTGGAAAGACTAAAGTGGAAAGACTAAAGTGGAAAAACTAAAGTGGAAAGACTAGATAAGTGGACAGACTATAGTGGAAAGACTGTAGTGGATAGAATAAAGTGGAGACTATAGTGGAAAGACTAAAGTGGAAAGACTAAAGTTGACAGACTATAGTGGGAAGACTGAAGTGGACAGACTAAAGTGGAAAAACTACAGTGGAAAGACTAAAGTGGACAGACTATAGTGGAAAGACTATAGTGGAAAGACTGTAGTGGACAGAATAAAGTGGACGGACTATAGTGGAAAGACTAAAGTGGACAGAATAAAGTGGAAAGACTAAAGTGGAAAGACTAAAGTGGACAGACTATAGTGGAAAGACTATAGTGGAAAGACTAACTGGACAGACTAAAGCGGAAAGACTAAAGTGGAAAGATTAAAGTGGACAGACTATAGTGGAAAGACTAAAGTGGACAGACTAAAGTGGAAAGACTAAAGTGGAAAGACTAAAGTGGACAGACTATAGTGGAAAGACTATAGTGGAAAGACTAACTGGACATACTAAAGCGGAAAGACTAAAGTGGAAAGACGAAAGTGGACAGACTATAGTGGAAAGACTAAAGTGGACAGACTAAAGTGGAAAGACTAAAGTGGAAAGACTAAAGTGGACAGACTATAGTGGAAAGACTATAGTGGAAAGACTGTAGTGGACAGAATAAAGTGGAGACTATAGTGGAAAGACTAAAGTGGAAAGACTAAAGTGGACAGACTATAGTGGAAAGACTGAAGTGGACAGACTAAAGTGGAAAAACTAAAGTGGAAAGACTACAGACCATAGTGGAAAGACTATAGTGGAAAGACTATAGTGGACAGAATAAAGTGGAGACTATAGTGGAAAGACTAAAGTGGACAGAGAAAAATGGAAAGACTAAAGTGGATAGACTAAAGTGGAAAAACGAAAGTGGAAAGACTAAAGTGGACAGACTATAGTGGAAAGACTGTAGTGGAAAGACTGTAGTGGACAGAATAAAGAGGAGACTATAGTGGAAAGACTAAAGTGGAAAGACTAAAGTGGACAGACTAAAGTGGACAGACTAAAGTGGACAGAGAATAGTGGAAAGACTAAAGTGGAAAGACTGTAGAGGACAGAATAAAGTGGAGACTATAGTGGAAAGACTAAAGTGGAAAGACTAAACTGGACAGACTATAGTGGAAAGACTGAAGTGGAAAGACTAAAGTGGAAAAACTAAAGCAGAAAGACTAAAGTGGACAGACTATAGTGGAAATACTATAGTCGAAAGACTGTAGTGGACAGAATAAAGTGGAGACTATAGTGGAAAGACTAAAGTGGACAGAGAATAGTGGAAAGACTAAAGTGGACAGACTATAGTGGAAAGATATAGTGGAAAGACTATAGTGGGCAGAATAAAGTGGAGACTATAGTGGAAAGACTAAAGTGGACAGAGAATAGTGGAAAGACTAAATTGGAAAGACTGTGGTGGACAGAATAAAGTGGAGACTATAGTGGAAAGACTAGAGTGGAAAGACTAAAGTGGACAGACTATAGTGGAAAGACTAAAGTGGAAAAACTAAAGCAGAAAGACTAAAGTGGACAGACTATAGTGGAAAGACTATAGTGGAAAGACTGTAGTGGAAAGAATAAAGTGGAGACTATAGTGGAAAGACTAAAGTGGACAGAGAATAGTGGAAAGACTAAAGTGGACAGACTATAGTGGAAAGATATAGTGGAAAGACTATAGTGGGCAGAATAAAGTGGAGACTATAGTGAAAAGACTAAAGTGGACAGAGAATAGTGGAAAGACTAAATTGGAAAGACTGTGGTGGACAGAATAAAGTGGAGACTCTAGTGGAAAGACTAGAGTGGAAAGACTAAAGTGGACAGACTATAGTGGAAAGACTAAAGTGGAAAGACTATGTGGACAGACTAAAGTGTACACACTGAAGTGGACAGAATAAAGTGGAAAGACTAAAGTGGAAAGACTACAGTGGATAGACTATAGTGGAAAGACTAAAGTGGACAGACTAAAGTGGAAAAACTATAAGTGGACAGAGAATAGTGGAAAGACTAAAGTGGAAAGACTAAACTGGACAGACTATAGTGGAAAGACTAAAGTGGACAGACTATATTGGAAAGACTATAGTGGAAAGACTAAAGTGGACAGAGAATAGTGGAAAGACTAAAGTGGACAGACTATAGTGGAAAGACTAAAGTGGAAAGACTAAAGTTGACAGAGAATAGTGGAAAGACTAAAGTGGAAAGACTGTAGTGGACAGAATAAAGTGGAGACTATAGTGGAAAGACTAAAGTGGAAAGACTACAGTGGACAGACTATAGTGGAAAGACTATAGTGGAAAGACTGTAGTGGACAGAATAAAGTGGAGACTATAGTGGAAAGACTAAAGTGGACAGAGAATAGTGGAAAGACTAAAGTGGATAGACTTTAGTGGAAAGACTATAGTGGAAAGACTGTAGTGGACAGAATAAAGTGGAGACTATAGTGGAAAGACTAAAGTGGAAAGACTAAAGTTGACAGAGAATAGTGGAAAGACTAAAGTGGAAAGACTGTAGTGGACAGAATAAAGTGGAGACTATAGTGGAAAGACTAAAGTGGACAGAGAATCGTGGAAAGACTAATTTGGAAAGACTGTGGTGGACAGAATAAAGTGGAGACTATAGTGGAAAGACTATAGTGGAAAGACTAAAGTGGAAAGACTCAGTGGACAGACTAAAGTGTACACACTGAAGTGGACAAAATAAAGTGGAAAGACTAAAGTGGAAAGACTAAAGTGGATAGACTATAGTGGAAAGACTAAAGTGGACAGACTAAAGTGGAAAAACTAAAGTGGAAAGACTAAAGTGGACAGAATGTAGTGGAAAGACTATAGTGGAAAGACTGTAGTGGACAGAATAAAGTGGAGACTATAGTGGAAAGACTAAAGTGGACAGAGAATAGTGGAAAGACTAAAGTGGACAGACTATAGTGGAAAGACTATAGTGGAAAGACTGTAGTGGACAGAATAAAGTGGAGACTATAGTGGAAAGACTAAAGTGGACAGAGAATAGTGGAAAGACTAAATTGGAAAGACTGTGGTAGACAAAATAAAGTGGAGACTATAGTGGAAAGACTATAGTGGAAAGACTACAGTGGAAAGACTCAGTGGACAGACTAAAGTGTACACACTGAAGTGGACAGAATAAAGTGGAAAGACTAAAGTGGAAAGACTAAAGTGGATAGACTATAGTGGAAAGACTAAAGTGGACAGACTAAAGTGGAAAAACTAAAGTGGAAAGACTAAAGTGGACAGACTATAGTGGAAAGACTAAAGTGGACAGACTATAGTGGAAAGACTAAAGTGGAAAGACTAAAGTGGAAAGACTAAAGTTGACAGAGAATAGTGGAAAGACTAAAGTGGAAAGACTGTAGTGGACAGAATAAAGTGGAGACTATAGTGGAAAGACTAAAGTGGACAGAGAATCGTGGAAAGACTAATTTGGAAAGACTGTGGTGGACAGAATAAAGTGGAGACTATAGTGGAAAGACTATAGTGGAAAGACTAAAGTGGAAAGACTCAGTGGACAGACTAAAGTGTACACACTGAAGTGGACAGAATAAAGTGGAAAGACTGTAGTGGACAGAATAAAGTGGAGACTATAGTGGAAAGACTAAAGTGGAAAGACTACAGTGGACAGACTATAGTGGAAAGACTATAGTGGAAAGACTGTAGTGGACAGAATAAAGTGGAGACTATAGTGGAAAGACTAAAGTGGACAGAGAACAGTGAAAAGACTAAAGTGGATAGACTTTAGTGGAAAGACTATAGTGGAAAGACTGTAGTGGACAGAATAAAGTGGAGACTATAGTGGAAAGACTAAAGTGGAAAGACTAAAGTTGACAGAGAATAGTGGAAAGACTAAAGTGGAAAGACTGTAGTGGACAGAATAAAGTGGAGACTATAGTGGAAAGACTAAAGTGGACAGAGAATCGTGGAAAGACTAATTTGGAAAGACTGTGGTGGACAGAATAAAGTGGAGACTATAGTGGAAAGACTATAGTGGAAAGACTAAAGTGGAAAGACTCAGTGGACAGACTAAAGTGTACACACTGAAGTGGACAAAATAAAGTGGAAAGACTTAAGTGGAAAGACTAAAGTGGATAGACTATAGTGGAAAGACTAAAGTGGACAGACTAAAGTGGAAAAACTAAAGTGGAAAGACTAAAGTGGACAGAATATAGTGGAAAGACTATAGTGGAAAGACTGTAGTGGACAGAATAAAGTGGAGACTATAGTGGAAAGACTAAAGTGGACAGAGAATAGTGGAAAGACTAAAGTGGACAGACTATAGTGGAAAGACTATAGTGGAAAGACTGTAGTGGACAGAATAAAGTGGAGACTATAGTGGAAAGACTAAAGTGGACAGAGAATAGTGGAAAGACTAAATTGGAAAGACTGTGGTGGACAAAATAAAGTGGAGACTATAGTGGAAAGACTATAGTGGAAAGACTAAAGTGGAAAGACTCAGTGGACAGACTAAAGTGTACACACTGAAGTGGACAGAATAAAGTGGAAAGACTAAAGTGGAAAGACTAAAGTGGATAGACTATAGTGGAAAGACTAAAGTGGACAGACTAAAGTGGAAAAACTAAAGTGGAAAGACTAAAGTGGACAGACTATAGTGGAAAGACTATAGTGGAAAGACTGTAGTGGAAAGAATAAAGTGGAGACTATAGTGGAAAGACTAAAGTGGACAGAGAATAGTGGAAAGACTAATTTTGAAAGACTTTGGTGGACAGAATAAAGTGGAGACTATAGTGGAAAGACTATAGTGGAAAGACTAAAGTGGAAAGACTCAGTGAACAGACTAAAGTGTACACACTGAAGTGGACAGAATAAAGTGGAAAGACTAAAGTGGAAAGACTAAAGTGGATAGACTATAGTGGAAAGACTAAAGTGGACAGACTAAAGTGGAAAAACTAAATTGGAAAGACTAAAGTGGACAGACTATAGTGGAAAGACTATAGTGGAAAGACTGTAGTGGACAGAATAAAGTGGAGACTATAGTGGAAAGACTAAAGTGGACAGAGAATAGTGGAAAGACTAAAGTGGACAGGCTATAGTGGAAAGACTATAGTGGAAAGACTGTAGTGGACAGAATAAAGTGGAGACTATAGTGGAAAGACTAAGTGGACAGACTAAAGTGGAAAAACTAAAGCGGAAATACTAAATTGGACAGACTATAGTGGAAAGACTATAGTGGAAAGACTGTAGTGGACAGAATAAAGTGGAGACTATAGTGGAAAGACTAAAGTGGACAGAGAATAGTGGAAAGACTAAAGTGGATAGACTTTAGTGGAAAGACTATAGTGGAAAGAATGTAGTGGACAGAAGAAAGTGGAGACTGTAGTGGAAAGACTGAAGTGGACAGAATAAAGTGTAAAGACTAAAGTGGAAAGACTAAAGTGGATAGACTATAGTGGGAAGACTAAAGTGGACAGACTAAAGTGGAAAAACTAAAGCGGAAAGACTAAATTGGACAGACTATAGTGGAAAGACTATAGTGGAAAGACTGTAGTGGACAGAATAAAGTGGAGACTATAGTGGAAAGACTAAAGTGGACAGAGAATAGTGGAAAGACTAAAGTGGATAGACTTTAGTGGAAAGACTATAGTGGAAAGAATGTAGTGGACAGAATAAAGTGGAGACTATAGTGGAAAGACTAAAGTGGACAGAAAATAGTGGAAAGACTAAATTGGAAAGACTGTGGTGGACAGAATAAAGTGGAGACTATAGTGGAAAGACTAAATTGGAAAGACTAAAGTGGACAGACTATAGTGGAAAGACTGAAGTGGAAATACTCAGTGGACAGACTAAAGTGTACACACTGAAGTGGACAGAATAAAGTGGAAAGACTAAAGTGGAAAGACTAAAGTGGAAAAACTAAAGTGGAAAGACTAGATAAGTGGACAGACTATAGTGGAAAGACTGTAGTGGACAGAATAAAGTGGAGACTATAGTGGAAAGACTAAAGTGGAAAGACTAAAGTTGACAGACTATAGTGGAAAGACTGAAGTGGACAGACTAAAGTGGAAAAACTAAAGTGGAAAAACTACAGACCATAGTGGAAAGACTATAGTGGAAAGACTATAGTGGACAGAATAAAGTGGAGACTATAGTGGAAAGACTAAAGTGGACAGAGAATAGTGGAAAGACTAAAGTGGATAGACTTTAGTGGAAAGACTACAGTGGAAAGAATGTAGTGGACAGAATAAAGTGGAGACTATAGTGGAAAGACTAAAGTGGACAGAAAATAGTGGAAAGACTAAATTGGAAAGACTGTGGTGGACAGAATAAAGTGGAGACTATAGTGGAAAGACTAAATTGGAAAGACTAAAGTGGACAGACTATAGTGGAAAGACTGAAGTGGAAATACTCAGTGGACAGACTAAAGTGTACACACTGAAGTGGACAGAATAAAGTGGAAAAACTACAGTGGAAAGACTAAAGTGGACAGACTATAGTGGAAAGACTATAGTGGAAAGACTGTAGTGGACAGAATAAAGTGGAGACTATAGTGGAAAGACTAAAGTGGACAGAGAATAGTGGAAAGACTAAAGTGGATAGACTTTAGTGGAAAGACTATAGTGGAAAGAATGTAGTGGACAGAATAAAGTGGAGACTATAGTGGAAAGACTAAAGTGGACAGAAAATAGTGGAAAGACTAAATTGGAAATACTGTGGTGGACAGAATAAAGTGGAGACTATAGTGGAAAGACTAAATTGGAAAGACTAAAGTGGACAGACTATAGTGGAAAGACTGAAGTGGAAATACTCAGTGGACAGACTAAAGTGTACACACTGAAGTGGACAGAATAAAGTGGAAAGACTAAAGTGGAAAGACTAAAGTGGAAAAACTAAAGTGGAAAGACTAGATAAGTGGACAGACTATAGTGGAAAGACTGTAGTGGATAGAATAAAGTGGAGACTATAGTGGAAAGACTAAAGTGGAAAGACTAAAGTTGACAGACTATAGTGGGAAGACTGAAGTGGACAGACTAAAGTGGAAAAACTACAGTGGAAAGACTAAAGTGGACAGACTATAGTGGAAAGACTATAGTGGAAAGACTGTAGTGGACAGAATAAAGTGGACGGACTATAGTGGAAAGACTAAAGTGGACAGAATAAAGTGGAAAGACTAAAGTGGAAAGACTAAAGTGGACAGACTATAGTGGAAAGACTATAGGGGAAAGACTAACTGGACAGACTAAAGCGGAAAGACTAAAGTGGAAAGATTAAAGTGGACAGACTATAGTGGAAAGACTAAAGTGGACAGACTAAAGTGGAAAGACTAAAGTGGAAAGACTAAAGTGGACAGACTATAGTGGAAAGACTATAGTGGAAAGACTAACTGGACATACTAAAGCGGAAAGACTAAAGTGGAAAGACGAAAGTGGACAGACTATAGTGGAAAGACTAAAGTGGACAGACTAAAGTGGAAAGACTAAAGTGGAAAGACTAAAGTGGACAGACTATAGTGGAAAGACTATAGTGGAAAGACTGTAGTGGACAGAATAAAGTGGAGACTATAGTGGAAAGACTAAAGTGGACAGACTAAAGTGGACAGACTATAGTGGAAAGACTGAAGTGGACAGACTAAAGTGGAAAAACTAAAGTGGAAAGACTACAGACCATAGTGGAAAGACTATAGTGGAAAGACTATAGTGGACAGAATAAAGTGGGGACTATAGTGGAAAGACTAAAGTGGACAGAGAAAAATGGAAAGACTAAAGTGGATAGACTAAAGTGGAAAAACGAAAGTGGAAAGACTAAAGTGGACAGACTATAGTGGAAAGACTGTAGTGGAAAGACTGTAGTGGACAGAATAAAGAAGAGACTATAGTGGAAAGACTAAAGTGGAAAGACTAAAGTGGACAGACTAAAGTGGACAGACTAAAGTGGACAGAGAATAGTGGAAAGACTAAAGTGGAAAGACTGTAGAGGACAGAATAAAGTGGAGACTATAGTGGAAAGACTAAAGTGGAAAGACTAAACTGGACAGACTATAGTGGAAAGACTGAAGTGGAAAGACTAAAGTGGAAAAACTAAAGCAGAAAGACTAAAGTGGACAGACTATAGTGGAAAGACTATAGTGGACTATAGTCTTTCCACTAAAGTGGACAGACTATAGTGGAAAGACTATAGTCGAAAGACTGTAGTGGACAGAATAAAGTGGAGACTATAGTGGAAAGACTAAAGTGGAAAGACTAAACTGGACAGACTATAGTCGGAAGACTGAAGTGGACAGACTAAAGTGGAAAAACTAAAGCAGAAAGACTAAAGTGGACAGACTATAGTGGAAAGACTATAGTGGAAAGACTGTAGTGGAAAGAATAAAGTGGTCCTATAGTGGAAAGACTAAAGTGGACAGAGAATAGTGGAAAGACTAAATTGGACAGACTATAGTGGAAAGATATAGTGGAAAGACTATAGTGGGCAGAATAAAGTGGAGACTATAGTGGAAAGACTAAAGTGGACAGAGAATAGTGGAAAGACTAAATTGGAAAGACTGTGGTGGACAGAATAAAGTGGAGACTATAGTGGAAAGACTAGAGTGGAAAGACTAAAGTGGACAGACTATAGTGGAAAGACTAAAGTGGAAAGACTATGTGGACAGACTAAAGTGTACACACTGAAGTGGACAGAATAAAGTGGAAAGACTAAAGTGGAAAGACTACAGTGGATAGACTATAGTGGAAAGACTAAAGTGGACAGACTAAAGTGGAAAAACTATAAGTGGACAGAGAATAGTGGAAAGACTAAAGTGGAAAGACTAAACTGGACAGACTATAGTGGAAAGACTAAAGTGGACAGACTATATTGGAAAGACTATAGTGGAAAGACTAAAGTGTACAGAGAATAGTGGAAAGACTAAAGTGGACAGACTATAGTGGAAAGACTAAAGTGGAAAGACTAAAGTTGACAGAGAATAGTGGAAAGACTAAAGTGGAAAGACTGTAGTGGACAGAATAAAGTGGAGACTATAGTGGAAAGACTAAAGTGGAAAGACTACAGTGGACAGACTATAGTGGAAAGACTATAGTGGAAAGACTGTAGTGGACAGAATAAAGTGGAGACTATAGTCGAAAGACTAAAGTGGACAGAGAATAGTGGAAAGACTAAAGTGGATAGACTTTAGTGGAAAGACTATAGTGGAAAGACTGTAGTGGACAGAATAAAGTGGAGACTACAGTGGAAAGACTAAAGTGGAAAGACTAAAGTTGACAGAGAATAGTGGAAAGACTAAAGTGGAAAGACTGTAGTGGACAGAATAAAGTGGAGACTATAGTGGAAAGACTAAAGTGGACAGAGAATCGTGGAAATACTAATTTGGAAAGACTGTGGTGGACAGAATAAAGTGGAGACTATAGTGGAAAGACTATAGTGGAAAGACTAAAGTGGAAAGACTCAGTGGACAGACTAAAGTGTACACATTGAAGTGGACAAAATAAAGTGGAAAGACTAAAGTGGAAAGACTAAAGTGGATAGACTATAGTGGAAAGACTAAAGTGGACAGACTAAAGTGGAAAAACTAAAGTGGAAAGACTAAAGTGGACAGAATGTAGTGGAAAGACTATAGTGGAAAGACTGTAGTGGACAGAATAAAGTGGAGACTCTAGTGGAAAGACTAAAGTGGACAGAGAATAGTGGAAAGACTAAAGTGGACAGACTATAGTGGAAAGACTATAGTGGAAAGACTGTAGTGGACAGAATAAAGTGGAGACTATAGTGGAAAGACTTAAGTGGACAGAGAATAGTGGAAAGACTAAATTGGAAAGACTGTGGTGGACAAAATAAAGTGGAGACTATAGTGGAAAGACTATAGTGGAAAGACTAAAGTGGAAAGACTCAGTGGACAGACTAAAGTGTACACACTGAAGTGGACAGAATAAAGTGGAAAGACTAAAGTGGAAAGACTAAAGTGGATAGACTATAGTGGAAAGACTAAAGTGGACAGACTAAAGTGGAAAAACTAAAGTGGAAAGACTAAAGTGGACAGACTATAGTGGAAAGACTATAGTGGAAAGACTGTAGTGGAAAGAATAAACTGGAGACTATAGTGGAAAGACTAAAGTGGACAGAGAATAGTGGAAAGACTAATTTGGAAAGACTGTGGTGGACAGAATAAAGTGGAGACTATAGTGGAAAGACTATAGTGGAAAGACTAAAGTGGAAAGACTCAGTGGACAGACTAAAGTGTACACACTGAAGTGGACAGAATAAAGTGGAAAGACTAAAGTGGAAAGACTAAAGTGGATAGACTATAGTGGAAAGACTAAAGTGGACAGACTAAAGTGGAAAAACTAAATTGGAAAGACTAAAGTGGACAGACTATAGTGGAAAGACTATAGTGGAAAGACTGTAGTGGACAGAATAAAGTGGAGACTATAGTGGAAAGACTAAAGTGGACAGAGAATAGTGGAAAGACTAAAGTGGACAGACTATAGTGGAAAGACTATAGTGGAAAGACTGTAGTGGACAGAATAAAGTGGAGACTATAGTGGAAAGACTAAGTGGACAGACTAAAGTGGAAAAACTAAAGCGGAAAGACTAAATTGGACAGACTATAGTGGAAAGACTATAGTGGAAAGACTGTAGTGGACAGAATAAAGTGGAGACTATAGTGGAAAGACTAAAGTGGACAGAGAATAGTGGAATGACTAAAGTGGATAGACTTTAGTGGAAAGACTATAGTGGAAAGAATGTAGTGGACAGAATAAAGTGGAGACTATAGTGGAAAGACTGAAGTGGACAGAATAAAGTGTAAAGACTAAAGTGGAAAGACTAAAGTGGATAGACTATAGTGGGAAGACTAAAGTGGACAGACTAAAGTGGAAAAACTAAAGCGGAAAGACTAAATTGGACAGACTATAGTGGAAAGACTATAGTGGAAAGACTGTAGTGGACAGAATAAAGTGGAGACTATAGTGGAAAGACTAAAGTGGACAGAGAATAGTGGAAAGACTAAAGTGGATAGACTTTAGTGGAAAGACTATAGTGGAAAGAATGTAGTGGACAGAATAAAGTGGAGACTATAGTGGAAAGACTAAAGTGGACAGAAAATAGTGGAAAGACTAAATTGGCAAGACTGTGGTGGACAGAATAAAGTGGAGACTATAGTGGAAAGACTAAAGTGGACAGACTATAGTGGAAAGACTGAAGTGGAAATACTCAGTTGACAGACTAAAGTGTACACACTGAAGTGGACAGAATAAAGTGGAAAGACTAAAGTGGAAAGACTAAAGTGGAAAAACTAAAGTGGAAAGACTAGATAAGTGGACAGACTATAGTGGAAAAACTAAAGTGGAAAAACTACAGACCATAGTGGAAAGACTATAGTGGATAGACTATAGTGGACAGAATAAAGTGGAGACTATAGTGGAAAGACTAAAGTGGACAGAGAATAGTGGAAAGACTAAAGTGGATAGACTTTAGTGGAAAGACTACAGTGGAAAGAATGTAGTGGACAGAATAAAGTGGAGACTATAGTGGAAAGACTAAAGTGGACAGAAAATAGTGGAAAGACTAAATTGGAAAGACTGTGGTGGACAGAATAAAGTGGAGACTATAGTGGAAAGACTAAATTGGAAAGACTAAAGTGGACAGACTATAGTGGAAAGACTGAAGTGGAAATACTCAGTGGACAGACTAAAGTGTACACACTGAAGTGGACAGAATAAAGTGGAAAGACTAAAGTGGAAAGACTAAAGTGGAAAAACTAAAGTGGAAAGACTAGATAAGTGGACAGACTATAGTGGAAAAACTAAAGTGGAAAAACTACAGACCATAGTGGAAAGACTATAGTGGACAGAATAAAGTGGAGACTATAGTGGAAAGACTAAAGTGGACAGAGAATAGTGGAAAGACTAAAGTGGATAGACTTTAGTGGAAAGACTACAGTGGAAAGAATGTAGTGGACAGAATAAAGTGGAGACTATAGTGGAAAGAGGAGACTATAGTGGAAAGACTAAAGTGGAAAGACTAAAGTGGACAGACTAAAGTGGACAGACTAAAGTGGACAGAGAATAGTGGAAAGACTAAATTGGAAAGACTGTGGTGGACAGAATAAAGTGGAGACTATAGTGGAAAGACTAAATTGGAAAGACTAAAGTGGACAGACTATAGTGGAAAGACTGAAGTGGAAATACTCAGTGGACAGACTAAAGTGTACACACTGAAGTGGACAGAATAAAGTGGAAAGACTAAAGTGGAAAGACTAAAGTGGAAAAACTAAAGTGGAAAGACTAGATAAGTGGACAGACTATAGTGGAAAGACTGTAGTGGACAGAGTAAAGTGGAGACTATAGTGGAAAGACTAAAGTGGAAAGACTAAAGTTGACAGACTATAGTGGGAAGACTGAAGTGGACAGACTAAAGTGGAAAAACTACAGTGGAAAGACTAAAGTGGACAGACTATAGTGGAAAGACTATAGTGGAAAGACTGTAGTGGACAGAATAAAGTGGACGGACTATATTGGAAAGACTAAAGTGGACAGAATAAAGTGGAAAGACTAAAGTGGAAAGACTAAAGTGGACAGACTATAGTGGAAAGACTATAGTGGAAAGACTAACTGGACAGACTAAAGCGGAAAGACTAAAGTGGAAAGATTAAAGTGGACAGACTATAGTGGAAAGACTAAAGTGGACAGACTAAAGTGGAAAGACTAAAGTGGAAAGACTAAAGTGGACAGACTATAGTGGAAAGACTATAGTGGAAAGACTAACTGGACATACTAAAGCGGAAAGACTAAAGTGGAAAGACTAAAGTGGACAGACTATAGTGGAAAGACTAAAGTGGACAGACTAAAGTGGAAAGACTAAAGTGGAAAGACTAAAGTGGACAGACTATAGTGGAAAGACTGTAGTGGAAATACTGTAGTGGACAGAATAAAGTGGAGACTATAGTGGAAAGACTAAAGTGGAAAGACTAAAGTGGACAGACTATAGTGGAAAGACTGAAGTGGACAGACTAAAGTGGAAAAACTAAAGTGGAAAGACTACAGACCATAGTGGAAAGACTATAGTGGAAAGACTATAGTGGACAGAATAAAGTGGAGACTATAGTGGAAAGACTAAAGTGGACAGAGAAAAATGGAAAGACTAAAGTGGATAGACTAAAGTGGAAAAACGAAAGTGGAAAGACTAAAGTGGACAGACTATAGTGGAAAGACTGTAGTGGAAAGACTGTAGTGGACAGAATAAAGAGGAGACTATAGTGGAAAGACTAAAGTGGAAAGACTAAAGTGGACAGACTAAAGTGGACAGACTAAAGTGGACAGAGAATAGTGGAAAGACTAAAGTGGAAAGACTGTAGAGGAAAGACTATAGTGGAAAGACTGTAGTGGACAGAATAAAGTGGAGACTATAGTGGAAAGACTAAAGTGGAAAGACTAAACTGGACAGACTATAGTGGAAAGACTGAAGTGGAAAGACTAAAGTGGACAGACTATAGTGGAAAGACTATAGTCGAAAGACTGTAGTGGACAGAATAAAGTGGAGACTATAGTGGAAAGACTAAAGTGGACAGAGAAAAATGGAAAGACTAAAGTGGATAGACTAAAGTGGAAAAACGAAAGTGGAAAGACTAAAGTGGACAGACTATAGTGGAAAGACTGTAGTGGAAAGACTGTAGTGGACAGAATAAAGAGGAGACTATAGTGGAAAGACTAAAGTGGAAAGACTAAAGTGGACAGACTAAAGTGGACAGACTAAAGTGGACAGAGAATAGTGGAAAGACTAAAGTGGAAAGACTGTAGAGGACAGAATAAAGTGGAGACTATAGTGGAAAGACTAAAGTGGAAAGACTAAACTGGACAGACTATAGTCGAAAGACTGAAGTGGACAGACTAAAGTGGAAAAACTAAAGCAGAAAGACTAAAGTGGACAGACTATAGTGGAAAGACTATAGAGGAAAGACTGTAGTGGAAAGAATAAAGTGGAGACTATAGTGGAAAGACTAAAGTGGACAGAGAATAGTGGAAAGACTAAAGTGGACAGACTATAGTGGAAAGATATAGTGGAAAGACTATAGTGGGCAGAATAAAGTGGAGACTATAGTGGAAAGACTAAAGTGGACAGAGAATAGTGGAAAGACTAAATTGGAAAGACTGTGGTGGACAGAATAAAGTGGAGACTATAGTGGAAAGACTAGAGTGGAAAGACTAAAGTGGACAGACTATAGTGGAAAGACTAAAGTGGAAAGACTATGTGGACAGACTAAAGTGTACACACTGAAGTGGACAGAATAAAGTGGAAAGACTAAAGTGGAAAGACTACAGTGGATAGACTATAGTGGAAAGACTAAAGTGGACAGACTAAAGTGGAAAAACTAAAGTGGAACGACTAAAGTGGACAGACTATAGTGGAAAGACTATAGTGGAAAGACTGTAGTGGACAGAATAAAGTGGAGACTATAGTGGAAAGACTAAAGTGGACAGAGAATAGTTGAAAGACTAAAGTGGACAGACTATAGTGGAAAGACTATAGTGGGAAGACTGTTGTGGACAGAATAAAGTGGATACTATAGTGGAAAGACTAAAGTGGACAGAGAATAGTGGAAAGACTAAAGTGGATAGACTATAGTGGAAAGACTATAGTGGAAAGACTGTAGTGGACAGAATAAAGTGGAGACTATAGTGGAAAGACTAAAGTGGAAAGACTAAACTGGACAGACTATAGTCGAAAAACTGAAGTGGACAGACTAAAGTGGAAAAACTAAAGCAGAAAGACTAAAGTGGACAGACTATAGTGGAAAGACTATAGTGGAAAGACTGTAGTGGAAAGAATAAAGTGGAGACTATAGTGGAAAGACTAAAGTGGACAGAGAATAGTGGAAAGACTAAAGTGGACAGACTATAGTGGAAAGACCATAGTGGAAAGACTGTAGTGGACAGAATAAAGTGGAGACTAAAGTGGAAAGACTAAATTGGACAGGCTATAGTGGAAAGACTATAGTGGAAAGACTGTAGTGGACAGAATAAAGTGGAGTCTATAGTGGAAAGACTAAAGTGGACAGAGAATAGTGGAAAGACTAAAGTGGACAGACTATAGTGGAAAGACTAAAGTGGAAAGACTCAGTGGACAGACTAAAGTGTACACACTGAAGTGGACAGAATAAAGTGGAAAGACTAAAGTGGAAAGACTAAAGTGGATAGACTATAGTGGAAAGACTAAAGTGGACAGACTAAAGTGGAAAAACTAAAGTGGAAAGACTAAAGTGGACAGACTATAGTGGAAAGACTATAGTGGAAAGACTGTAGTGGACAGAATAAAGTGGAGACTATAGTGGAAAGACTAAAGTGGACAGAAAATAGTGGAAAGACTAAAGTGGACAGACTATAGTGGAAAGACTATAGTGGAAAGACTGTAGTGGACAGAATAAAGTGGAGACTATAGTGGAAAGACTAAAGTGGACAGAGAATAGTGGAAAGACTAAATTGGAAAGACTGTGGTGGACAAAATAAAGTGGAGAAAGACTAAAGTGGACAGAGAATAGTGGAAAGACTAAAGTGGACAGACTATAGTGGAAAGACTATAGTGGAAAGACTGTAGCGGACAGAATAAAGTGGAGACTATAGTGGAAAGACTAAAGTGGACAGAGAATAGTGGAAAGACTGAAGTGCACAGACTATAGTGGAAAGACTAAAGTGGAAAAACTAAAGTGGACAGACTAAAGTGGAAAGACTAAAGCGGAAAGACTATAGTGGAAAGACTAACTGAACATACTAAAGCGGAAAGACTAAAGTTAAAGACTAAAGTGGACAGACTAAAGTGGAAAGACTAAAGTGGAAAGACTAAAGTGGACAGACTAAAGTGGAAAGATTAAAGTGGAAAGACTAAAGTAGACAGACTATAGTGGAAAGACTATAGTGGAAAGATTGTCGTGGACAGAATAAAGTGGAGACTATAGTGGAAAGACTAAAGTGGAAAGACTAAAGTGGACAGAGAATAGTAGAAAGACTAAAGTGGACAGACTATAGTGGAAAGACTAAAGTGGACAGACTAAAGTGGAGAGACTAAAGTGGAAAGACTAAAGTGGACAGACTATAGTGGAAAGACTAAAGTGGACAGACTATAGTGGAAAAACTATAGTGGAAAGACTGTAGTGGACAGAATAAAGTGGAGAGTATAGTGGAAAGACTAAAGCGGACAGAGAATAGTGGAAAGACTAAAGTGGACAGACTATAGTGGAAAGACTATAGTGGAAAGACTGTAGTGGACAGAATAAAGTGGAAACTATAGTGGAAAGACTAAAGTGGAAAGATTAAAGTGGACAGACTATAGTTGCAAGACTGAAGTGGACAGACTAAAGTGGAAAAACTGAAGTGGAAAGACTAAAGTGGACAGACTAAAGTAGACAGACTCTAGTGGAAAGACTAAGTGGACAGACTAAAGCGTAAAGACTAAAGTGGAAAGACTAAAGTGGACAGACTATAGTGGAAAGACTAAAGTGGACAGACTAAAGTGGAAAGACTAAAGTGGAAAGACTAAAGTGGACAAACTATAGTGGAAAGACTATAGTGGAAAGACTGTAGTGGACAGAATAAAGTGGAGACTGTAGTGGAAAGACTAAAGTGGACAGAAAATAGTGGAAAGACTAAATTGGCAAGACTGTGGTGGACAGAATAAAGTGGAGACTATAGTGGAAAGACTAAATTGGAAAGACTAAAGTGGACAGACTATAGTGGAAAGACTAAAGTGGACAGACTAAAGTGGACAGACTAAAGTTGAAAGACTAAAGTGGACAGACTATAGTGGAAAGACTATAGTGGAAAAACTGTAGTGGACAGAATAAAGTGGAGACTGTAGTGGAAAGACTAAAGTGGAAAGAGAATAGTGGAAAGACTAAAGTGGACAGTCTATAGTGGAAAGACTAAAGTGGACAGACTAAAGTGGAAAGACTAAAGTGGAAAGACTAAAGTGGACAGACTATAGTGGAAAGACTATAGTGGAAAGACTGTAGTGGACCGAATAAAGTGGAGGCTATAGTGGAAAGACTAAAGTGGAAAGACTAAAGTGGAAAGACTAAAGTGGACAGAAGATAGTGGAAATGACTAAAGTGGAAAGACTAAAGTGGAAAGACTAAAGTGGACAGACTAAAGTGGAAAGACTAAAGTGGACAGACTCTAGTGGAAAGACTGAAGCGGAAAGACTAAAGTGGACAGAGAGTAGTGGAAAGACTAAAGTGGACAGACTATAGTGGAAAGACTAAAGTGGACAGAAAGTGGAAAGACTATAGTGGAAAGACTGTAGTGGATAGAATAAAGTGGAGACTATAGTGGAAAGACTAAAGTGGAAAGACTAAAGTGGACAGACTATAGTGGAAAGACTATAGTGGAAAGACTGTAGTGGACAGAATAAAGTGGAGACTATAGTGGAAAGACTAAAGTGGACAGAGAATAGTGGAAAGACTAAAGTTGACAGTCTATAGTGGAAAGACTAAAGTGGAAAGACTAAAGTGGACAGACTAAAGTGGAAAGACTAAAGTGGACAGACTCTACTGGAAAGACTGAAGCGGAAAGACTAAAGTGGACAGAGAGTAGTGGAAAGACTAAAGTGAACAGACTATAGTGGAAAGACTAAAGTGGAAAGACTAAGGTGGAACGACTAAAGTGGACAGAAGATAGTGGAAATGACTAAAGTGGACAGACTATAGTGGAAAGACTAAAGTGGAAAGACTAAGGTGGAAAAACTAAAGTGGACAGAAGATAGTGGAAAGACTAAAGTGGACAGTCTATAGTGGAAAGACTAAAGTGGAAAGACTAAAGTGGACAGACTCTAGTGGAAAGACTAAAGTGGAAAGACTAAAGTGGACAGACTAAAGTGGAAAGACTAAAGTGGACAGACTCTACTGGAAAGACTGAAGCGGAAAGACTAAAGTGGACAGAGAGTAGTGGAAAGACTAAAGTGGACAGACTATAGTGGAAAGACTAAAGTGGACAGACTAAAGTGGAAAGACTATAGTGGAAAGACTGTAGTGGACAGAATAAAGTGGAGACTATAGTGGAAAGAGTAAAGTGGAAAGACTAAAGTGGACAGACTATAGTGGAAAGACTGAAGTGGACAGACTAAAGTGGAAAAACTAAAATGGAAAGACTACAGTGGAAAGACTGTAGTGGACAGAATAAAGTGGAAAGACTAAAGTGGACAGACTCTACTGGAAAGACTGAAGCGGAAAGACTAAAGTGGACAGAGAGTAGTGGAAAGACTAAAGTGGGCAGACTATAGTGGAAAGACTAAAGTGGAAAGACTAAGGTGGAACGACTAAAGTGGACAGAAGATAGTGGAAATGACTAAAGTGGACAGACTATAGTGGAAAGACTAAAGTGGAAAGACTAAGGTGGAAAAACTAAAGTGGACAGAAGATAGTGGAAAGACTAAAGTGGACAGTCTATAGTGGAAAGACTAAAGTGGAAAGACTAAAGTGGACAGACTCTAGTGGAAAGACTAAAGTGGAAAGACTAAAGTGGACAGACTAAAGTGGAAAGACTAAAGTGGACAGACTCTACTGGAAAGACTGAAGCGGAAAGACTAAAGTGGACAGAGAGTAGTGGAAAGACTAAAGTGGACAGACTATAGTGGAAAGACTAAAGTGGACAGACTAAAGTGGAAAGACTATAGTGGAAAGACTGTAGTGGACAGAATAAAGTGGAGACTATAGTGGAAAGAGTAAAGTGGAAAGACTAAAGTGGACAGACTATAGTGGAAAGACTGAAGTGGACAGACTAAAGTGGAAAAACTAAAATGGAAAGACTACAGTGGAAAGACTGTAGTGGACAGAATAAAGTGGAGACTGTAGTGGAAAGACGAAAGTGGACAGACTAAAGTGGACAGACTCCAGTGGAAAGACAAAGTGGACAGACTAAAATGGACAGACTAAAGTGGACCGACTCTAGTGGAAAGACTAAGTGGACAGACTAAAGCGGAAAGACTAAAGTGGAAAGACTAAAGGTGGATAGACTATAGTGGAAAGACTAAAGTGGACAGACTAAAGTGGAAAGACTAAAGTGGAAAGACTAAAGTGGACAGACTAAAGTGGACAGACTCTAGTGGAAAGACTAAGTGGACAGACTAAAGCGGAAAGACTAAAGTGGAAAGACTAAAGTGGACAGACTATAGTGGAAAGACTAAAGTGGACAGACTAAAGTGGAAAGACCAAAGTGGAAAGACTAAAGTGGACAAACTATAGTGGAAAGACTATAGTGGACAGACTAAAGTGGAAAGACTAAAGTGGACAGACTAAAGTGGACAGACTTTAGTGGAAAGACTAAGTGGACAAACTAAAGCGGAAAGACTAAAGTGGAAAGACTAAAGTGGACAGACTATAGTGGAAAGACTAAAGTGGACAGACTAAAGTGGAAAGACTAAAGTGGACAGAAGATAGTGGAAATGACTAAAGTGGAAAGACTAAAGTGGAAAGACTAAAGTGGACAGACTAAAGTCGAAAGACTAAAGTGGACAGACTCTAGTGGAAAGACTGAAGCGGAAAGACTAAAGTGGACAAAGAGTAGTGGAAAGACTAAATTGGACAGACTATAGTGGAAAGACTAAAGTGGACAGACTAAAGTGGAAAGACTAAAGTGGACAGACTCTAGTGGAAAGACTGAAGCGGAAAGACTAAAGTGGACAGAGAGTTGTGGAAAGATTAAAGTGGACAGACTATAGTGGAAAGACTAAAGTGGACAGACTAAAGTGGAAAGACTATAGTGGAAAGACTGTAGTGGACAGAATAAAGTGGAGACTATAGTGGAAAGACTAAAGTGGAAAGACTGAAGTGGACAGACTATAGTGGAAAGTCTGAAGTGGACAGACTAAAGTGGAAAGATTAAAGTGGAGAGACTCTAGTGGAAAGACTGAAGCGGAAAGACTAAAGTGGACAGTCTATAGTGGAAAGACTAAAGTGGACAGACTATAGTGGAAAGACTATAGTGGAAAGACTAAGTGGACAGACTAAAGCGGAAAGACTAAAGTAGAAAGACTGAAGTGGACAGACTATAGTGGAAAGATTAAAGTGGACAGACTAAAGTGGAAAGACTGAAGTGGAAAGACTAAAGTGGACAGACTATAGTGGAAAGACTATAGTGGAAAGACTGTAGTGGACAGAATAAAGTGGAGACTATAGTGGAAAGACTAGAGTGGACAGAGAATAGTGGAAAGACTAAAGTGGACAGTCTACAATGGAC
>JAUPMV010000132.1:0-107677 GCA_030848855.1 Branchinecta sandiegonensis
ATAGTCTTTCCACTATGGTCTGTTCACTTTAGTCTTTCCACTTTCGTCTTTCCACTTTAGTCTGTCCACTTTAGTCTTTCCACTAGAGTCTGTCCACTTTAGTCTGTCCACTTTATTCTTTCCACTATAGTCTCAACTTTATTCTGTCCACTACAGTCTTTCCACTATAGTCTTTCCACTATAGTCTGTCCACTTTAGTCTTTCCACTTTAGTTTTTCCACTTTAGTCTGTCCACTTAGTCTTTCCACTTGA
Organism: Branchinecta sandiegonensis; assembly: GCA_030848855.1. NCBI lineage: Eukaryota > Metazoa > Arthropoda > Branchiopoda > Anostraca > Branchinectidae > Branchinecta > Branchinecta sandiegonensis. Next base: position 253 of record JAUPMV010000132.1, read on the forward strand.
GTCCGTCCACTTTAGTCTGTCCACTTTAGTCTGTCCACTTTAGTCTGTCCACTTTAGTCTTTCCACTTTAGTCATTTCCACTATAGTCTGTCCACTTTAGTCTTTCCACTTTAGTCTTTCCACTTTAGTCGGTGCACTTTATTCTTTCCACTATTCTCAGTCCACTTTAGTCTTTCCACTTTAGTCTTTCCACTATAGTCTCCACTTTATTCTGTCCACTACAGTCTTTCCACTATAGTCTTTCCACTATAGTCTGTCCACTTTAGTCTTTCCACTATTCTCTGTCCACTTTAGTCTTTCCAATATAGTCTCCACTTTATTCTGTCCACTATAGTCTTTCCACTATAGTCTTTCCACTATAGTCTGTCCACTTTAGTCTTTCCACTTTAGTCTTTCCACTTTAGTTTGTCCACTTTGGTCTTTCCGCTTTAGTCTTTCCGCTTTAGTCTGTCCACTTAGTCTTTCCACTTCAGTCTTCCAATAGAGTCTGTCCACTTTAGTCTTTCCACTTTAGTCTGTCCACTTTAGTCTGTCCACTTTAGTCTTTCCACTTTAGTCTGTCCACTTTAGTCTTTCCACTATAGTCTGTCCACTTTAGTCTTTCCACTATAGTCTGCCACTTTAGTCTTTCCACTTTAGTCTTTCTACTATAGTCTCCACTTTAGTCTTTCCACTTTAGTCTTTCCACTTTAGTCTGTCCACTTTAGTCTTTCCACTATAGTCTGTCCACTTTAGTCTTTCCACTTTAGTCTTTCCGCTTTAGTCTGTCCACTTAGTCTTTCCACTTTAGTCTCCACTTTATTCTGTCCACTACAGTCTTTTCACTATAGTCTTTCCACTTTATTCTTTCCACTGTACTCTCCGCTTTATTCTGTCTACTACAGTCTTTCCACCATAGTCTTTCCACAATAGTCTGTCCACTTTAGTCTTTCCACTTTAGTCTTCCCACTATAGTCTCCACTTTATTCTGTCCACTACAGTCTTTCCAATTTAGTCTTTCCACTATTCTCTGTCCTCTTTAGTCTTTCCACTATAGTCTCCACTTTATTCTGTCCACTATAGTCTTTCCACTATAGTCTTTCCACTGTAGTCTGTATACTTTAGTCTTTCCACTATTCTCTGTCCAATTTAGTCTTTCCACTATAGTCTCCACTTTATTCTGTCCGCTACAGTCTTTCCACTATAGTCGGTCGACTTTAGTCTTTCCACTTTAGTTTTTCCACTTTAGTCCGTCCACTTTAGTCTTTCCACTATAGTCTCCACTTTTTTCTGTCCACTACAGTCTTTCCACTATAGTCTTTCCACTATAGTCTGTCCACTTTAGTCTTTCCACTATTCTCTGTCCACTTTAGTCTTCCACTATACTCTCCACTTTATTCTGTCCACTATAGTCTTTCCACTATAGTCTTTCCACTTTCGTCTTTCCGCTTTAGTCTGTCCACTTAGTCTTTCTACTAGAGTCTGTCCACTTTAGTCTGTCCGCTTTAGTGTTTCCACTTTAGTCTGTCCACTTTAGTCTGTCCACTTTAGTCTTTCCACTTTAGTCATCTCCACTATAGTCTGTCCACTTTAGTCTTTCCACTTTAGTCTTTCCATTTTAGTCTGTCCACTTTATTCTTTCCACTGTTCTCTGTCCAATTTAGTCTTTCCACTTTAGTCTTTCCACTATAGTCTCCACTTTATTCTGTCCACCACAGTCTTTCCACTATAGTCTTTCCACTATAGTCTGTCCACTTTAGTCTTTCCACTATTCTCTGTCCACTTTAGTCTTTCCACTTAAGTCTTTCCACTGTAGTATCCACTTTATTTTGTCCACTACAGTCTTTCCACTTTAGTCTTGCCACTTTAGTCTGTCCACTTTGGTCTTTCCACTTTAGTCTTTCCGCTTTAGTCTGTCCACTAAGTCTTTCCGCTTCAGTCTTTCCACTAGAGTCTGTCCACTTTAGTCTTTCCACTTTAGTCTGACCACTTTAGTCTGTCCACTTTAGTCTTTCCACTTTAGTCATTTCCACTATCTTCTGTCCACTTTAGTCTTTCCACTTTAGTCTTTCCACTTTAGTCTGTCCACTTTAGTCTTTCCAGTATAGTCTGTCCACTTTAGTCTTTCCACTTTAGTCTTTCCACTATAGTCTCCACTTTATTCTGTCCACTACAGTCTTTCCACTATAGTCTTTCCACTATAGTCTGTCCACTTTAGTCTTTCCACTTTAGTCTTTCCACTTTAATCTGTCCACTTTAGTCTTTCCACTATAGTCTGTCCACTTTAGTCTTTCCACTTTAGTCTTTCCACTTTAGTCTTTCCACTATAGTCTACACTTTATTCTGTCCACTACAGTCTTTCCACTATAGTCGTCCCACTATAGTCTGTCCACTTTAGTCTTTCCACTTTAGTCTGTCCACTTTAGTCTTTCCACTATAGACTGTCCAATTTAGTCTTTCCACTATTCTCAGCCCACTTTAGTCTTTCCACTATAGTCTCCACTTTATTCTGTCCACTACAGTTTTTCACTGTAGTCTTTCCAATATATTCTGTCCACTTTAGTCTTTCCACGTTAGTCTTTCCACTATAGTCTTTCCACTATAGTCTGTCCACTTTAGTCTTTCCACTATTCTCTGTCCACTTTAGTCTTTCCACTATACTCTCCACTTTATTCTGTCCACTATAGTCTTTCCACTATAGTCTTTCCATTGTAGTCTGTCCACTTTAGTCTTTCCACTATTCTCTGTCCACTTTAGTCTTTCCACTATAGCCTCCACTTTATTCTGTCCACTACAGTCTTTCCACTATAGTCTTTCCACTATAGTCGGTCCACTTTAGTCTTCCCACTTTAGTTTTTCCACTTTAGTCTGTCCACTTTAGTCTTTCCACTATAGTCTCCACTTTTTTCTGTCCACTACAGTCTTTCCACTATAGTCTTTCCACTATAGTCTGTCTTCTTTAGTCTTTCCACTATTCTCTGTCCACTTTAGTCTTTCCACTATAGCCTCCACTTTATTCTGTCCACTACAGTCTTTCCACTATAGTCTTTCCACTATAGTCGGTCCACTTTAGTCTTCCCACTTTAGTTTTTCCACTTTAGTCTGTCCACTTTAGTCTTTCCACTATAGTTTCCACTTTTTTCTGTCCACTACAGTCTTTCCACTATAGTCTTTCCACTATAGTCTGTCTTCTTTAGTCTTTCCACTATTCTCTGTCCACTTTAGTCTTTCCACTATACTCTCCACTTTATTCTGTCCACTACAGTCTTTCCACTATAGTCTTTCCACTATAGTCTGTCCACTTTAGTCTTTCCACTTTAGTCTTTCCACTTTAGTATTTCCACTATAGTCTGTCCACTTTAGTCTGTCCACTTTAGTCTTTCCACTATAGACTGTCCACTTTAGTCTTTCCACTATTCTCTGTCCACTTTAGTCTTTCCACTATAGTCTCCACTTTATTCTGTCCACTACAGTTTTTCACTATAGTCTTTCCACTATGGTCTGTCCACTTTAGTCTTTCCACTTTCGTCTTTCCACTTTAGTCTGTCCACTTTAGTCTTTTCAATATACTCTGTCCACTTTAGTCTTTCCACTTTAGTCTTTCCGCTTCAGTCTGTCCACTTAGTCTTTCCACTATAGTCTTTCCACTTTAGTCTGTCCACTTTAGTCTTTCCACTATTCTTTGTCCACTTTAGTCTTTCCACTATAGTCTCCACTTTATTCTGTCCACTACAGTTTTTCACTATAGTCTTTCCACTATGGTCTGTCCACTTTAGTCTTTCCACTTTCGTCTTTCCACTTTAGTCTGTCCACTTTAGTCTTTCCACTATAGACTGTCCACTTTAGTCTTTTCACTATTCTCTGTCCACTTTAGTCTTTCCACTATAGTCTCCACTTTATTCTGTCCACTATAGTTTTTCACTATAGTCTTTCCACTATGGTCTGTTCACTTTAGTCTTTCCACTTTCGTCTTTCCACTTTAGTCTGTCTTCTTTAGTCTTTCCACTATTCTCTGTCCACTTTAGTCTTTCCACTATAGTCTCAACTTTATTCTGTCCACTACAGTCTTTCCACTATAGTCTTTCCACTATAGTCTGTCCACTTTAGTCTTTCCACTTTAGTTTTTCCACTTTAGTCTGTCCACTTAGTCTTTCCACTTGAGTCCGTCCACTTTAGTCTGTCCACTTTAGTCTGTCCACTTTAGTCTGTCCACTTTAGTCTTTCCACTTTAGTCATTTCCACTATAGTCTGTCCACTTTAGTCTTTCCACTTTAGTCTTTCCACTTTAGTCGGTGCACTTTATTCTTTCCACTATTCTCAGTCCACTTTAGTCTTTCCACTTTAGTCTTTCCACTATAGTCTCCACTTTATTCTGTCCACTACAGTCTTTCCACTATAGTCTTTCCACAATAGTCTGTCCACTTTAGTCTTTCCACTATTCTCTGTCCACTTTAGTCTTTCCAATATAGTCTCCACTTTATTCTGTCCACTATAGTCTTTCCACTATAGTCTTTCCACTATAGTCTGTCCACTTTAGTCTTTCCACTTTAGTCTTTCCACTTTAGTTTGTCCACTTTGGTCTTTCCGCTTTAGTCTTTCCGCTTTAGTCTGTCCACTTAGTCTTTCCACTTCAGTCTTCCAATAGAGTCTGTCCACTTTAGTCTTTCCACTTTAGTCTGTCCACTTTAGTCTGTCCACTTTAGTCTTTCCACTTTAGTCTGTCCACTTTAGTCTTTCCACTATAGTCTGTCCACTTTAGTCTTTCCACTATAGTCTGCCACTTTAGTCTTTCCACTTTAGTCTTTCTACTATAGTCTCCACTTTAGTCTTTCCACTTTAGTCTTTCCACTTTAGTCTGTCCACTTTAGTCTTTCCACTATAGTCTGTCCACTTTAGTCTTTCCACTTTAGTCTTTCCGCTTTAGTCTGTCCACTTAGTCTTTCCACTTTAGTCTCCACTTTATTCTGTCCACTACAGTCTTTTCACTATAGTCTTTCCACTTTATTCTTTCCACTGTACTCTCCGCTTTATTCTGTCTACTACAGTCTTTCCACCATAGTCTTTCCACAATAGTCTGTCCACTTTAGTCTTTCCACTTTAGTCTTCCCACTATAGTCTCCACTTTATTCTGTCCACTACAGTCTTTCCAATTTAGTCTTTCCACTATTCTCTGTCCTCTTTAGTCTTTCCACTATAGTCTCCACTTTATTCTGTCCACTATAGTCTTTCCACTATAGTCTTTCCACTGTAGTCTGTATACTTTAGTCTTTCCACTATTCTCTGTCCAATTTAGTCTTTCCACTATAGTCTCCACTTTATTCTGTCCGCTACAGTCTTTCCACTATAGTCGGTCGACTTTAGTCTTTCCACTTTAGTTTTTCCACTTTAGTCCGTCCACTTTAGTCTTTCCACTATAGTCTCCACTTTTTTCTGTCCACTACAGTCTTTCCACTATAGTCTTTCCACTATAGTCTGTCCACTTTAGTCTTTCCACTATTCTCTGTCCACTTTAGTCTTTCCACTATACTCTCCACTTTATTCTGTCCACTATAGTCTTTCCACTATAGTCTTTCCACTTTCGTCTTTCCGCTTTAGTCTGTCCACTTAGTCTTTCTACTAGAGTCTGTCCACTTTAGTCTGTCCGCTTTAGTGTTTCCACTTTAGTCTGTCCACTTTAGTCTGTCCACTTTAGTCTTTCCACTTTAGTCATCTCCACTATAGTCTGTCCACTTTAGTCTTTCCACTTTAGTCTTTCCATTTTAGTCTGTCCACTTTATTCTTTCCACTGTTCTCTGTCCAATTTAGTCTTTCCACTTTAGTCTTTCCACTATAGTCTCCACTTTATTCTGTCCACCACAGTCTTTCCACTATAGTCTTTCCACTATAGTCTGTCCACTTTAGTCTTTCCACTATTCTCTGTCCACTTTAGTCTTTCCACTTAAGTCTTTCCACTGTAGTATCCACTTTATTTTGTCCACTACAGTCTTTCCACTTTAGTCTTGCCACTTTAGTCTGTCCACTTTGGTCTTTCCACTTTAGTCTTTCCGCTTTAGTCTGTCCACTAAGTCTTTCCGCTTCAGTCTTTCCACTAGAGTCTGTCCACTTTAGTCTTTCCACTTTAGTCTGACCACTTTAGTCTGTCCACTTTAGTCTTTCCACTTTAGTCATTTCCACTATCTTCTGTCCACTTTAGTCTTTCCACTTTAGTCTTTCCACTTTAGTCTGTCCACTTTAGTCTTTCCAGTATAGTCTGTCCACTTTAGTCTTTCCACTTTAGTCTTTCCACTATAGTCTCCACTTTATTCTGTCCACTACAGTCTTTCCACTATAGTCTTTCCACTATAGTCTGTCCACTTTAGTCTTTCCACTTTAGTCTTTCCACTTTAATCTGTCCACTTTAGTCTTTCCACTATAGTCTGTCCACTTTAGTCTTTCCACTTTAGTCTTTCCACTTTAGTCTTTCCACTATAGTCTACACTTTATTCTGTCCACTACAGTCTTTCCACTATAGTCGTCCCACTATAGTCTGTCCACTTTAGTCTTTCCACTTTAGTCTGTCCACTTTAGTCTTTCCACTATAGACTGTCCAATTTAGTCTTTCCACTATTCTCAGCCCACTTTAGTCTTTCCACTATAGTCTCCACTTTATTCTGTCCACTACAGTTTTTCACTGTAGTCTTTCCAATATATTCTGTCCACTTTAGTCTTTCCACGTTAGTCTTTCCACTTTAGTCTGTCCAATTTAGTCTTTCCACTATAGTCTGTTCACTTTAGTCTTTCCACTATTCTCTGTCCACTTTAGTCTTTCGACTATAGTCCCACTTTATTCTGTCCACTACAGTCTTTCCACTATAGTCTTTCCACTATAGTCTGTCCACTTTAGTCTTTCCACTTTAGTCTTTCCACTTTAGTCTGTCCACTTTAATCTTTCCACTATAGTCTCCACTTTATTTTGTCCACTACAGTCTTTCCACTATAGTCTTTCCACTATAGTCTGTCCACTTTAGTCTTTCCACTTTAGTCTTTCCACTTTAGTCTGTCCACTTAGTCTTTCCACTATAGTCTTTCCACTATAGTCTGTCCACTTTAGTCTTTCCACTTTAGTCTTTCCACTTTAGTCTGTCCACTTTAGTCTGTTAACTTTAGTCTTTCCACTATAGACTGTCCACTTTAGTCTTTTCACTATTCTCTGTCCACTTTAGTCTTTCCACTATAGTCTCCACTTTATTCTGTCCACTATAGTTTTTCACTATAGTCTTTCCACTATGGTCTGTCCACTTTAGTCTTTCCACTTTCGTCTTTCCACTTTAGTCTGTCCACTTTAGTCTTTCCACTAGAGTCTGTCCACTTTAGTCTGTCCACTTTATTCTTTCCACTATAGTCTCAACTTTATTCTGTCCACTAGAGTCTTTCCACTATAGTCTTTCCACTATAGTCTGTCCACTTTAGTCTTTCCACTTTAGTTTTTCCACTTTAGTCTGTCCACTTAGTCTTTCCACTAGAGTCCGTCCACTTTAGTCTGTCCACTTTAGTCTGTCCACTTTAGTCTGTCCACTTTAGTCTTTCCACTTTAGTCATTTCCACTATAGTCTGTCCACTTTAGTCTTTCCACTTTAGTCTTTCCACTTTAGTCGGTGCACTTTATTCTTTCCACTATTCTCAGTCCACTTTAGTCTTTCCACTTTAGTCTTTCCACTATAGTCTCCACTTTATTCTGTCCACTACAGTCTTTCCACTATAGTCTTTCCACTATAGTCTGTCCACTTTCGTCTTTCCACTATTCTCTGTCCACTTTAGTCTTTCCAATATAGTCTCCACTTTATTCTGTCCACTACAGTCTTTCCACTATAGTCTTTCCACTATAGTCTGTCCACTTTAGTCTTTCCACTTTAGTCTTTCCACTTTAGTTTGTCCACTTTGGTCTTTCCGCTTTAGTCTTTCCGCTTTAGTCTGTCCACTTAGTCTTTCCACTTCAGTCTTCCAATAGAGTCTGTCCACTTTAGTCTTTCCACTTTAGTCTGTCCACTTTAGTCTGTCCACTTTAGTCTTTCCACTTTAGTCTGTCCACTTTAGTCTTTCCACTATAGTCTGTCCACTTTAGTCTTTCCACTATAGTCTGCCACTTTAGTCTTTCCACTTTAGTCTTTCTACTATAGTCTCCACTTTAGTCTTTCCACTTTAGTCTTTCCACTTTAGTCTGTCCACTTTAGTCTTTCCACTATAGTCTGTCCACTTTAGTCTTTCCACTTTAGTCTTTCCGCTTTAGTCTGTCCACTTAGTCTTTCCACTTTAGTCTCCACTTTATTCTGTCCACTACAGTCTTTTCACTATAGTCTTTCCACTTTATTCTTTCCACTGTACTCTCCACTTTATTCTGTCTACTACAGTCTTTCCACCATAGTCTTTCCACTATAGTCTGTCCACTTTAGTCTTTCCACTTTAGTCTTCCCACTATAGTCTCCACTTTATTCTGTCCACTACAGTCTTTCCAATTTAGTCTTTCCACTATTCTCTGTCCTCTTTAGTCTTTCCACTATAGTCTCCACTTTATTCTGTCCACTATAGTCTTTCCACTATAGTCTTTCCACTGTAGTCTGTATACTTTAGTCTTTCCACTATTCTCTGTCCAATTTAGTCTTTCCACTATAGTCTCCACTTTATTCTGTCCGCTACAGTCTTTCCACTATAGTCGGTCCACTTTAGTCTTTCCACTTTAGTTTTTCCACTTTAGTCCGTCCACTTTAGTCTTTCCACTATAGTCTCCACTTTTTTCTGTCCACTACAGTCTTTCCACTATAGTCTTTCCACTATAGTCTGTCCACTTTAGTCTTTCCACTATTCTCTGTCCACTTTAGTCTTTCCACTATACTCTCCACTTTATTCTGTCCACTATAGTCTTTCCACTATAGTCTTTCCACTTTCGTCTTTCCGCTTTAGTCTGTCCACTTAGTCTTTCTACTAGAGTCTGTCCACTTTAGTCTGTCCGCTTTAGTGTTTCCACTTTAGTCTGTCCACTTTAGTCTGTCCACTTTAGTCTTTCCACTTTAGTCATCTCCACTATAGTCTGTCCACTTTAGTCTTTCCACTTTAGTCTTTCCATTTTAGTCTGTCCACTTTATTCTTTCCACTGTTCTCTGTCCACTTTAGTCTTTCCACTTTAGTCTTTCCACTATAGTCTCCACTTTATTCTGTCCACTACAGTCTTTCCACTATAGTCTTTCCACTATAGTCTGTCCACTTTAGTCTTTCCACTATTCTCTGTCCACTTTAGTCTTTCCACTTAAGTCTTTCCACTGTAGTATCCACTTTATTTTGTCCACTACAGTCTTTCCACTTTAGTCTTGCCACTTTAGTCTGTCCACTTTGGTCTTTCCACTTTAGTCTTTCCGCTTTAGTCTGTCCACTAAGTCTTTCCGCTTCAGTCTTTCCACTAGAGTCTGTCCACTTTAGTCTTTCCACTTTAGTCTGACCACTTTAGTCTGTCCACTTTAGTCTTTCCACTTTAGTCATTTCCACTATCTTCTGTCCACTTTAGTCTTTCCACTTTAGTCTTTCCACTTTAGTCTGTCCACTTTAGTCTTTCCAGTATAGTCTGTCCACTTTAGTCTTTCCACTTTAGTCTTTCCACTATAGTCTCCACTTTATTCTGTCCACTACAGTCTTTCCACTATAGTCTGTCCACTTTAGTCTTTCCACTTTAGTCTTTCCACTTTAATCTGTCCACTTTAGTCTTTCCACTATAGTCTGTCCACTTTAGTCTTTCCACTTTAGTCTTTCCACTTTAGTCTTTCCACTATAGTCTACACTTTATTCTGTCCACTACAGTCTTTCCACTATAGTCGTCCCACTATAGTCTGTCCACTTTAGTCTTTCCACTTTAGTCTGTCCACTTTAGTCTTTCCACTATAGACTGTCCAATTTAGTCTTTCCACTATTCTCAGCCCACTTTAGTCTTTCCACTATAGTCTCCACTTTATTCTGTCCACTACAGTTTTTCACTGTAGTCTTTCCAATATATTCTGTCCACTTTAGTCTTTCCACGTTAGTCTTTCCACTTTAGTCTGTCCAATTTAGTCTTTCCACTATAGTCTGTTCACTTTAGTCTTTCCACTATTCTCTGTCCACTTTAGTCTTTCCACTATAGTCCCACTTTATTCTGTCCACTACAGTCTTTCCACTATAGTCTTTCCACTATAGTCTGTCCACTTTAGTCTTTCCACTTTAGTCTTTCCACTTTAGTCTGTCCACTTTAGTCTTTCCACTTTAGTCTTTCCACTTTAGTCTGTCCACTTTAGTCTTTCCACTATTCTCTGTCCACTTTAGTCTTTCCACTATAGTCTGTCCACTTTAGTCTTTCCACTTTAGTCTTTCCGCTTTAGTCTTTCCACTATTCTCTGTCCACTTTAATCTTTCCACTATAGTCTCCACTTTATTTTGTCCACTACAGTCTTTCCACTATAGTCTTTCCACTATAGTCTGTCCACTTTAGTCTTTCCACTTTAGTCTTTCCACTTTAGTCTGTCCACTTAGTCTTTCCACTATAGTCTTTCCACTATAGTCTGTCCACTTTAGTCTTTCCACTTTAGTCTTTCCACTTTAGTCTGTCCACTTTAGTCTTTCCACTATAGTCTGTCCACTTTAGTCTTTACACTTTAGTCTTTCCGCTTTAGTCTGTCCACTTAGTCTTTCCACTAGAGTCTGTCCACTTTAGTCTTTCCACTTTAGTCTGTCCACTTTAGTCTTTCCATTAAAGTCTGTCCACTTTAGTCTTTCCACTACTCTCTATCCACTTTAGTCTTTCCGCTTCAGTCTTTCTTCTAGAGTCTGTCCACTTTAGTCTTTCCACTTTAGTCGGTCCACTTTAGTCTTTCCACTTTAGTCTTTCCACTTCAGTCATTTCCACTATCTTCTGTCCACTTTAGTCTTTCCGCTTTAATCTTTCCACTTTAGTCTTTCCACTATAGACTGTCCACTTTAGTCTTTCCACTATTCTCTGTCCACTTTAGTCTTTCCACTATAGTCTCCACTTTATTCTGTCCACTACAGTCTTTCCACTATAGTCGTTCCACTATTGTCGGTCCACTTTAGTCTTTCCACTTTAGTCTTTCCACTTTAGTCTATTCACTTTAGTCTTTCCACTATAGTCTGTCCACTTTAGTCTTTCCACTTTAGTCTTTCCGCTTTAGTCTGTCCACTTAGTCTTTCCATTATAGTCTTTCCACTATAGTCTGTCCACTTTAGTCTTTCCACTGTAGTCTCCACTTTATTCTGTCCACTACAGTCTTTCCCCCACTATAGTCTTTCCACTTTAGTCTTTCCACTTTAGTCTTTCCGCTTTAGTCTGTCCACTTAGTCTTTCCACTAGAGTCTGTCCACTTTAGTCTGTCCACTTTAGTCTTTCCACTTTAGTCTGTCCACTTTAGTCTTTCCACTATAGTCTGTCCACTTTAGTCTTTCCTCTTTAGTCTTTCCACTTTAGTCTGTCCACTTTCGTCTTTCCACTATAGTCTGTCCACTTTAGTCTTTCCACTTTAGTTTTTCCGCTTTAGTCTGTCGACTTAGTCTAACCACTTTAGTCTCCACTTTATTCTGTCCACTATAGTCTTTCCACTTTAGTCTTTCCAGTATTCTCTGTCCGCTTTAGTCTTTCCACTTTAGTCTTTCCACTATAGTCTCCACTTTATTCTGTCCACTACAGTCTTTTCACTATAGTCTTTCCACTTTATTCTTTCCACTATACTCTCCACTTTATTCTGTCTACTACAGTCTTTCCACTATAGTCTTATAGTCTCCACTATATTCTGTTCACGACAGTCTTTCCACTATAATCTGTCCACTTTAGTATTTCGACTATTATCTGTCCACTTTAGTCTTTCCACTATAGTCTCCACTTTATTCCGTCCACTACAGTCTTTCCACTATAGTCTTTCCACTATAGTCTGTCCTCTTTAGTCTTTCCACTTTAGTTTTTCCACTTTAGTCTTTCCACAATAGTCTGTCCACTTTAGTCTTTCCACTATTCTCTGTCCACTTTAGTCTTTCCACTATAGTCTCCACTTTATTACGTCCACTACAGTCTTTCCACCACAGTCTTTCCACTATAGTCTGTCCACTTTAGTCTTTCCACTTTAGTCTTTCCACTTTATTCTGTCCAATTCAGTGTGTACACTTTAGTCTGTCCACTGAGTCTTTCCACTTCAGTCTTTCCACTATAGTCTGTCCACTTTAGTCTTTCCACTTTAGTCTTTCCACTATAGTCTCCACTTTTTTCTGTCCACTACAGTCTTTCCACTATAGTCTTTCCACTATAGTCTCTCCACTTTTCTCTGTCCACTTTATTCTGTCCACTACAGTCTTTCCACTATAGTCTGTCCACTTTAGTCTTTCCACTTTAGTCTTTCCACTTTAGTCTGTCCACTTTAGTCTTTCCACTATAGTCTGTCCACTTTAGTCTTTCCACTATTCTCAGTCCACTTTAGTCTTTCCACTTTAGTTTTTCCACTATAGTCTCCACTTTGTTCAGTCCACTACAGTCTTTCCACTATAGTCTTTCCACTATAGTCTTTCCACTATAGTCTGTCCACTTTAGTCTTTCCACTTTAATTTTTCCACTTTAGTCTGTCCACTTTAGTGTTTCCACTATAGTCTGTCCACTTTAGTCTTTCCACTGTAGTCTTTCCACTTTATTCTGTCCACTTCAGTGTGTACACTTTAGTCTGTCCACTGAGTCTTTCCACTTCAGTCTTTCCACTTTAGTCTTTCCACTATAGTCTTTCCACTATAGTCTGTCCACTTTAGTCTTTCCACTTTAATTTTTCCACTTTAGTCTGTCCACTTAGTCTTTCCACTAGAGTCTGTCCACTTTAGTCTGTCCACTTTAGTGTTTCCACTTTAGTCTGTCCACTTTAGTCTTTCCACTTTAGTCTTTCCACTTTAGTCTGTCCACTTTATTCTTTCCACTGTTCTCTGTCCACTTTAGTCTTTCCACTTTAGTCTTTCCACTATAGTCTCCACTTTATTCTCTCCACTACAGTCTCTCCACTATAGTCTTTCCACTATAGTCTGTCCACTTTAGTCTTTCCACTATTCTCTGTTCACTTTAGTCTTTCCACTTAAGTCTTTCCACTGTAGTATCCACTTTATTCTGTCCACTACAGTCTTTCCACTATAGTCTTTCCACTTCAGTCTGTCCACTTTAGTCTTTCCACTTTAGTCTTTCCACTTTAGTCTGTCCAGTTTGGTCTTTCCACTTTAGTCTTTCCGCTTTAGTCTGTCCACTAAGTCTTTCCACTAGAGTCTGTCCACTTTAGTCTTTCCACTTTAGTCTGTCCACTTTAGTCTGTCCACTTTAGTCTTTCCACTTTAGTCATTTCCACTATCTTCTGTCCACTTTAGTCTTTCCACTTTAGTCTTTCCACTTTAGTCTGTCCACTTTAGTCTTTCCAGTATAGTCTGTCTACTTTAGTCTTTCCACTATAGTCTGTCCACTTTAGTCTTTCCACTTTAGTCTTTCCACTATAGTCTCCACTTTAGTCTTTCCACTTTAGTCTTTCCACTTTAGTCTGTCCACTTTAGTCTTTCCACTATAGACTGTCCACTTTAGTCTTTCCACTAGTCTCTGTCCACTTTAGTCTTTCCAGTATAGTCTCCACTTTATTCTGTCCACTACAGTCTTTCCACTATAGTCTTTCCACTATAGTCTGTCCACTTTAGTCTTTCCACTTTAGTCTTTCCACTTTAGTCTGTCCACTTTAGTCTTTCCACTATAGTCTGTCTTTCGACTATAGTCTTTCCACTATAGTCTGTCCACTTTAGTCTTTCCACTATTCTCTGTCCACTTTAGTCTTTCCACTATACTCTCCACTTTATTCTGTCCACTACAGTCTTTCCACTATAGTCTTTCCAATATATTCTGTCCACTTTAGTCTTTCCACGTTAGTCTTTCCACTTTAGTCTGTCCAATTTAGTCTTTCCACTATAGTCTGTCCACTTTAGTCTTTCCACTATTCTCTGTCCACTTTAGTCTTTCCATTATAGTCCCACTTTATTCTGTCCACTACAGTCTTTCCACTATAGTCTTTCCACGATAGTCTGTCCACTTTAGTCTTTCCACTTTAGTCTTTCCACTATAGTCTGTCCACTTTAGTATTTCCACTTTAGTCTTTCCACTTTAGTCTTTCCACTATAGTCTCCACTTTATTCTGTCCACTACAGTCTTTCCACTATAGTCGTCCCACTATAGTCTGTCCACTTTAGTCTTTCCACTTTAGTCTGTCCACTTTAGTCTTTCCACTATAGACTGTCCACTTTAGTCTTTCCACTATTCTCTGTCCACTTTAGTCTTTCCACTATTCTCTGTCCACTTTAGTCTTTCCACTATAGTCTCCACTTTATTCTGTCCACTACAGTCTTTCCACTATGGTCTGTCCACTTTAGTCTGTCCACTTTAGTCTTTTCACTTTAGTCTGTCCACTTTAGTCTTTCCACTATAGACTGTCCACTTTAGTCTTTCCACTATTCTCTGTCCACTTTAGTCTTTCCACTATAGTCTCCACTTTATTCTGTCCACTACAGTTTTTCACTATAGTCTTTCCACTATGGTCTGTCCACTTTAGTCTTTCCACTTTCGTCTTTCCACTTTAGTCTGTCCACTTTAGTCTTTTCAATATAGTCGGTCCACTTTAGTCTTTCCACTTTAGTCTTTCCGCTTTAGTCTGTCCACTTAGTCTTTCCACTATAGTCTTTCCACTTTAGTCTGTCCACTTTAGTCTTTCCACTATAGACTGTCCACTTTAGTCTTTCCACTATTCTTTGTCCACTTTAGTCTTTCCACTATAGTCTCCACTTTATTCTGTCCACTACAGTTTTTCACTATAGTCTTTCCACTATGGTCTGTCCACTTTAGTCTTTCCACTTTCGTCTTTCCACTTTAGTCTGTCCACTTTAGTCTTTCCACTATAGTCTGTCCACTTTAGTCTTTCCACTTTAGTCTTTCCGCTTTAGTCTGTCCACTTAGTCTTTCCACTATAGTCTTTCCACTTTAGTCTGTCCACTTTAGTCTTTCCTCTATAGACTGTCCACTTTAGTCTTTCCACTATTCTCTGTCCACTTTAGTCTTTCCACTATAGTCTCCACTTTATTCTGTCCACTACAGTTTTTCACTATAGTCTTTCCACTATGGTCTGTCCACTTTAGTCTTTCCACTTTCGTCTTTCCACTTTAGTCTGTCCACTTTAGTCTTTGCACTAGAGTCTGTCCACTTTAGTCTGTCCACTTTATTCTTTCCACTATAGTCTCAACTTTATTCTGTCCACTACAGTCTTTCCACTATAGTCTTTCCACTATAGTCTGTCCACTTTAGTCTTTCCACTTTAGTTTTTCCACTTTAGTCTGTCCACTTAGTCTTTCCACTAGAGTCCGTCCACTTTAGTCTGTCCACTTTAGTCTGTCCACTTTAGTCTGTCCACTTTAGTCTTTCCACTTTAGTCATTTCCACTATAGTCTGTCCACTTTAGTCTTTCCACTTTAGTCTTTCCACTTTAGTCGGTGCACTTTTTTCTTTCCACTATTCTCAGTCCACTTTAGTCTTTCCACTATAGTCTCCACTTTATTCTGTCCACTACAGTCTTTCACTATAGTCTTTCCACTATAGTCTGTCCACTTTAGTCTTTCCACTATTCTCTGTCCACTTTAGTCTTTCCAATATAGTCTCCACTTTATTCTGTCCACTACAGTCTTTCCACTATAGTCTTTCCACTATAGTCTGTCCACTTTAGTCTTTCCACTTTAGTCTTTCCACTTTAGTTTGTCCACTTTGGTCTTTCCGCTTTAGTCTTTCCGCTTTAGTCTGTCCACTTAGTCTTTCCACTTCAGTCTTCCAATAGAGTCTGTCCACTTTAGTCTTTCCACTTTAGTCTGTCCACTTTAGTCTGTCCACTTTAGTCTTTCCACTTTAGTCTGTCCACTTTAGTCTTTCCACTATAGTCTGTCCAGTTTAGTCTTTCCACTATAGTCTTTCCACTATAGACTGTCCACTTTAGTCTTTCCACTATTCTCTGTCCACTTTAGTCTTTCCACTATAGTCTCCACTTTATTCTGTCCACTACAGTTTTTCACTATAGTCTTTCCACTATGGTCTGTCCACTTTAGTCTTTCCACTTTCGTCTTTCCACTTTAGTCTGTCCACTTTAGTCTTTTCAATATAGTCGGTCCACTTTAGTCTTTCCACTTTAGTCTTTCCGCTTTAGTCTGTCCACTTAGTCTTTCCACTATAGTCTTTCCACTTTAGTCTGTCCACTTTAGTCTTTCCACTATAGACTGTCCACTTTAGTCTTTCCACTATTCTTTGTCCACTTTAGTCTTTCCACTATAGTCTCCACTTTATTCTGTCCACTACAGTTTTTCACTATAGTCTTTCCACTATGGTCTGTCCACTTTAGTCTTTCCACTTTCGTCTTTCCACTTTAGTCTGTCCACTTTAGTCTTTCCACTATAGTCTGTCCACTTTAGTCTTTCCACTTTAGTCTTTCCGCTTTAGTCTGTCCACTTAGTCTTTCCACTATAGTCTTTCCACTTTAGTCTGTCCACTTTAGTCTTTCCTCTATAGACTGTCCACTTTAGTCTTTCCACTATTCTCTGTCCACTTTAGTCTTTCCACTATAGTCTCCACTTTATTCTGTCCACTACAGTTTTTCACTATAGTCTTTCCACTATGGTCTGTCCACTTTAGTCTTTCCACTTTCGTCTTTCCACTTTAGTCTGTCCACTTTAGTCTTTGCACTAGAGTCTGTCCACTTTAGTCTGTCCACTTTATTCTTTCCACTATAGTCTCAACTTTATTCTGTCCACTACAGTCTTTCCACTATAGTCTTTCCACTATAGTCTGTCCACTTTAGTCTTTCCACTTTAGTTTTTCCACTTTAGTCTGTCCACTTAGTCTTTCCACTAGAGTCCGTCCACTTTAGTCTGTCCACTCTAGTCTGTCCACTTTAGTCTGTCCACTTTAGTCTTTCCACTTTAGTCATTTCCACTATAGTCTGTCCACTTTAGTCTTTCCACTTTAGTCTTTCCACTTTAGTCGGTGCACTTTTTTCTTTCCACTATTCTCAGTCCACTTTAGTCTTTCCACTATAGTCTCCACTTTATTCTGTCCACTACAGTCTTTCACTATAGTCTTTCCACTATAGTCTGTCCACTTTAGTCTTTCCACTATTCTCTGTCCACTTTAGTCTTTCCAATATAGTCTCCACTTTATTCTGTCCACTACAGTCTTTCCACTATAGTCTTTCCACTATAGTCTGTCCACTTTAGTCTTTCCACTTTAGTCTTTCCACTTTAGTTTGTCCACTTTGGTCTTTCCGCTTTAGTCTTTCCGCTTTAGTCTGTCCACTTAGTCTTTCCACTTCAGTCTTCCAATAGAGTCTGTCCACTTTAGTCTTTCCACTTTAGTCTGTCCACTTTAGTCTGTCCACTTTAGTCTTTCCACTTTAGTCTGTCCACTTTAGTCTTTCCACTATAGTCTGTCCACTTTAGTCTTTCCACTATAGTCTGCCACTTTAGTCTTTCCACTTTAGTCTTTCTACTATAGTCTCCACTTTAGTCTTTCCACTTTAGTCTTTCCACTTTAGTCTGTCCACTTTAGTCTTTCCACTATAGTCTGTCCACTTTAGTCTTTCCACTTTAGTCTTTCCGCTTTAGTCTGTCCACTTAGTCTTTCCACTTTAGTCTCCACTTTATTCTGTCCACTACAGTCTTTCCACTTTAGTCTTTCCAGTATTCTCTGTCCACTTTAGTCTTTCCACTTTAGTCTTTCCACTATAGTCTCCACTTTATTCTGTCCACTACAGTCTTTTCACTATAGTCTTTCCACTTTATTCTTTCCACTGTACTCTCCACTTTATTCTGTCTACTACAGTCTTTCCACCATAGTCTTTCCACTATAGTCTGTCCACTTCAGTCTTTCCACTTTAGTCTTCCCACTATAGTCTCACTTTATTCTGTCCACTACAGTCTTTCCAATTTAGTCTTTCCACTATTCTCTGTCCTCTTTAGTCTATCCACTATAGTCTCCACTTTATTCTGTCCACTATAGTCTTTCCACTATAGTCTTTCCACTGTAGTCTGTATACTTTAGTCTTTCCACTATTCTCTGTCCACTTTAGTCTTTCCACTATAGTCTCCACTTTATTCTGTCCACTACAGTCTTTCCACTATAGTCGGTCCACTTTAGTCTTTCCACTTTAGTTTTTCCACTTTAGTCCGTCCACTTTAGTCTTTCCACTATAGTCTCCACTTTTTTCTGTCCACTACAGTCTTTCCACTATAGTCTTTCCACTATAGTCTGTCCACTTTAGTCTTTCCACTATTCTCTGTCCAATTTAGTCTTTCCACTATACTCTCCACTTTATTCTGTCCACTATAGTCTTTCCACTATAGTCTTTCCATTGTAGTCTGTCCACTTTAGTCTTTCCACTATTCTCTGTCCACTTTAGTCTTTCCACTATAGCCTCCACTTTATTCTGTCCACTACAGTCTTTCCACTATAGTCTTTCCACTATAGTCGGTCCACTTTAGTCTTCCCACTTTAGTTTTTCCACTTTAGTCTGTCCACTTTAGTCTTTCCACTATAGTCTCCACTTTTTTCTGTCCACTACAGTCTTTCCACTATAGTCTTTCCACTATAGTCTGTCTTCTTTAGTCTTTCCACTATTCTCTGTCCACTTTAGTCTTTCCACTATACTCTCCACTTTATTCTGTCCACTACAGTCTTTCCACTATAGTCTTTCCACTATAGTCTGTCCACTTTAGTCTTTCCACTTTAGTCTTTCCACTTTAGTATTTCCACTATAGTCTGTCCACTTTAGTCTTTCCACTATTCTCAGTCCACTTTAGTCTTTCCACTATAGTCTCCACTTTGTTCTGTCCACTACAGTCTTTCCACTATAGTCTTTCCACTATAGGTTTTCCACTATAGTCTGTCCACTTTAGTCTTTCCACTTTAATCTTTCCACTTTAGTCTGTCCACTTTAGTCTTTCCACTATAGTCTGTCCACTTTAGTCTTTCCACTGTAGTCTTTCCACTTTATTCTGTCCACTTCAGTGGGTACACTTTAGTCTTTCCACTATAGTCTGTCCACTTTAGTCTTTCCACTTTAGTCTTTCCACTTTAGTTGGTCCACTTTAGTCTTTCCACTATAGACTGTCCACTTTAGTCTTTCCACTATTCTCTGTCCACTTTAGTCTTTCCACTACAGTCTCCACTTTATTCTGTCCACTACAGTCTTTCCACTATAGTCTTTCCACTATAGTCTGACCACTTTAGTCTTTCCACTATTCTCTGTCCACTTTAGTCTTTCCACTACAGTCTCCACTTAATTCTGTCCACTACAGTCTTTCCACTATAGTCTTTCCACTATAGACTGTCCACTTTAGTCTTTCCACTATTCTCTGTCCACTTTAGTCTTTCCACTACAGTCTCCACTTTATTCTGTCCACTACAGTGTTTCCACTATAGTCTTTCCACTATAGTCTGACCACTTTAGTCTTTCCCCTTTAGTCTTTCCATTTTAGTCTGTCCACTTTAGTCTTTCCACTATAGTCTGTCCACTTTCGTCTTTCCACTTCGTCTTTCCGCTTTAGTCTGTCCACTTAGTCTTTCCACTAGAGTCTGTCCACTTTAGTCTGTCCGCTTTAGTGTTTCCACTTTAGTCTGTCCACTTTAGTCTGTCCACTTTAGTCTTTCCACTTTAGTCATCTCCACTATAGTCTGTCACTTTAGTCTTTCCACTTTAGTCTTTCCACTTTAGTCTGTCCACTTTATTCTTTCCACTGTTCTCTGTCCACTTTAGTCTTTCCACTTTAGTCTTTCCACTATAGTCTCCACTTTATTCTGTCCACTACAGTCTTTCCACTATAGTCTTTCCACTATAGTCTGTCCACTTTAGTCTTTCCACTATTCTCTGTCCACTTTAGTCTTTCCACTTAAGTCTTTCCACTGTAGTATCCACTTTATTCTGTCCACTACAGTCTTTCCACTTTAGTCTTTCCGCTTTTGTCTGTCCACTAAGTCTTTCCGCTTCAGTCTTTCCACTAGAGTCTGTCCACTTTAGTCTTTCCACTTTAGTCTGTCCACTTTAGTCTGTCCACTTTAGTCTTTCCACTTTAGTCATTTCCACTATCTTCTGTCCACTTTAGTCTTTCCACTTTAGTCTTTCCACTTTAGTCTGTCCACTTTAGTCTTTCCAGTATAGTCTGTCCACTTTAGTCTTTCCACTACAGTTTTTCACTATAGTCTTTCCACTATGGTCTGTCCACTTTAGTCTTTCCACTATTCTCTGTCCACTTTAGTCTTTCCACTATAGTCTCCACTTTATTCTGTCCACTACAGTTTTTCACTATAGTCTTTCCACTATGGTCTGTCCACTTTAGTCTTTCCACTTTCGTCTTTCCACTTTAGTCTGTCCACTTTAGTCTTTTCAATATAGTCGGTCCACTTTAGTCTTTCCACTTTAGTCTTTCCGCTTTAGTCTGTCCACTTAGTCTTTCCACTATAGTCTTTCCACTTTAGTCTGTCCACTTTAGTCTTTCCACTATAGACTGTCCACTTTAGTCTTTCCACTATTCTTTGTCCACTTTAGTCTTTCCACTATAGTCTCCACTTTATTCTGTCCACTACAGTTTTTCACTATAGTCTTTCCACTATGGTCTGTCCACTTTAGTCTTTCCACTTTCGTCTTTCCACTTTAGTCTGTCCACTTTAGTCTTTCCACTATAGTCTGTCCACTTTAGTCTTTCCACTTTAGTCTTTCCGCTTTAGTCTGTCCACTTAGTCTTTCCACTATAGTCTTTCCACTTTAGTCTGTCCACTTTAGTCTTTCCTCTATAGACTGTCCACTTTAGTCTTTCCACTATTCTCTGTCCACTTTAGTCTTTCCACTATAGTCTCCACTTTATTCTGTCCACTACAGTTTTTCACTATAGTCTTTCCACTATGGTCTGTCCACTTTAGTCTTTCCACTTTCGTCTTTCCACT
Organism: Branchinecta sandiegonensis; assembly: GCA_030848855.1. Classification (NCBI taxonomy): domain Eukaryota; kingdom Metazoa; phylum Arthropoda; class Branchiopoda; order Anostraca; family Branchinectidae; genus Branchinecta; species Branchinecta sandiegonensis. The sequence goes on from JAUPMV010000132.1 coordinate 21,263, forward strand.
TTAGTCTGTCCACTTTAGTCTTTGCACTAGAGTCTGTCCACTTTAGTCTGTCCACTTTATTCTTTCCACTATAGTCTCAACTTTATTCTGTCCACTACAGTCTTTCCACTATAGTCTTTCCACTATAGTCTGTCCACTTTAGTCTTTCCACTTTAGTTTTTCCACTTTAGTCTGTCCACTTAGTCTTTCCACTAGAGTCCGTCCACTTTAGTCTGTCCACTTTAGTCTGTCCACTTTAGTCTGTCCGCTTTAGTCTTTCCACTTTAGTCATTTCCACTATAGTCTGTCCACTTTAGTCTTTCCACTTTAGTCTTTCCACTTTAGTCGGTGCACTTTTTTCTTTCCACTATTCTCAGTCCACTTTAGTCTTTCCACTATAGTCTCCACTTTATTCTGTCCACTACAGTCTTTCACTATAGTCTTTCCACTATAGTCTGTCCACTTTAGTCTTTCCACTATTCTCTGTCCACTTTAGTCTTTCCAATATAGTCTCCACTTTATTCTGTCCACTACAGTCTTTCCACTATAGTCTTTCCACTATGGTCTGTCCACTTTAGTCTTTCCACTTTCGTCTTTCCACTTTAGTCTGTCCACTTTAGTCTTTTCAATATAGTCGGTCCACTTTAGTCTTTCCACTTTAGTCTTTCCGCTTTAGTCTGTCCACTTAGTCTTTCCACTATAGTCTTTCCACTTTAGTCTGTCCACTTTAGTCTTTCCACTATAGACTGTCCACTTTAGTCTTTCCACTATTCTTTGTCCACTTTAGTCTTTCCACTATAGTCTCCACTTTATTCTGTCCACTACAGTTTTTCACTATAGTCTTTCCACTATGGTCTGTCCACTTTAGTCTTTCCACTTTCGTCTTTCCACTTTAGTCTGTCCACTTTAGTCTTTCCACTATAGTCTGTCCACTTTAGTTTTTCCACTTTAGTCTTTCCGCTTTAGTCTGTCCACTTAGTCTTTCCACTATAGTCTTTCCACTTTAGTCTGTCCACTTTAGTCTTTCCTCTATAGACTGTCCACTTTAGTCTTTCCACTATTCTCTGTCCACTTTAGTCTTTCCACTATAGTCTCCACTTTATTCTGTCCACTACAGTTTTTCACTATAGTCTTTCCACTATGGTCTGTCCACTTTAGTCTTTCCACTTTCGTCTTTCCACTTTAGTCTGTCCACTTTAGTCTTTGCACTAGAGTCTGTCCACTTTAGTCTGTCCACTTTATTCTTTCCACTATAGTCTCAACTTTATTCTGTCCACTACAGTCTTTCCACTATAGTCTTTCCACTATAGTCTGTCCACTTTAGTCTTTCCACTTTAGTTTTTCCACTTTAGTCTGTCCACTTAGTCTTTCCACTAGAGTCCGTCCACTTTAGTCTGTCCACTTTAGTCTGTCCACTTTAGTCTGTCCACTTTAGTCTTTCCACTTTAGTCATTTCCACTATAGTCTGTCCACTTTAGTCTTTCCACTTTAGTCTTTCCACTTTAGTCGGTGCACTTTTTTCTTTCCACTATTCTCAGTCCACTTTAGTCTTTCCACTATAGTCTCCACTTTATTCTGTCCACTACAGTCTTTCACTATAGTCTTTCCACTATAGTCTGTCCACTTTAGTCTTTCCACTATTCTCTGTCCACTTTAGTCTTTCCAATATAGTCTCCACTTTATTCTGTCCACTACAGTCTTTCCACTATAGTCTTTCCACTATAGTCTGTCCACTTTAGTCTTTCCACTTTAGTCTTTCCACTTTAGTTTGTCCACTTTGGTCTTTCCGCTTTAGTCTTTCCGCTTTAGTCTGTCCACTTAGTCTTTCCACTTCAGTCTTCCAATAGAGTCTGTCCACTTTAGTCTTTCCACTTTAGTCTGTCCACTTTAGTCTGTCCACTTTAGTCTTTCCACTTTAGTCTGTCCACTTTAGTCTTTCCACTATAGTCTGTCCACTTTAGTCTTTCCACTATAGTCTGCCACTTTAGTCTTTCCACTTTAGTCTTTCTACTATAGTCTCCACTTTAGTCTTTCCACTTTAGTCTTTCCACTTTAGTCTGTCCACTTTAGTCTTTCCACTATAGTCTGTCCACTTTAGTCTTTCCACTTTAGTCTTTCCGCTTTAGTCTGTCCACTTAGTCTTTCCACTTTAGTCTCCACTTTATTCTGTCCACTACAGTCTTTCCACTTTAGTCTTTCCAGTATTCTCTGTCCACTTTAGTCTTTCCACTTTAGTCTTTCCACTATAGTCTCCACTTTATTCTGTCCACTACAGTCTTTTCACTATAGTCTTTCCACTTTATTCTTTCCACTGTACTCTCCACTTTATTCTGTCTACTACAGTCTTTCCACCATAGTCTTTCCACTATAGTCTGTCCACTTCAGTCTTTCCACTTTAGTCTTCCCACTATAGTCTCACTTTATTCTGTCCACTACAGTCTTTCCAATTTAGTCTTTCCACTATTCTCTGTCCTCTTTAGTCTATCCACTATAGTCTCCACTTTATTCTGTCCACTATAGTCTTTCCACTATAGTCTTTCCACTGTAGTCTGTATACTTTAGTCTTTCCACTATTCTCTGTCCACTTTAGTCTTTCCACTATAGTCTCCACTTTATTCTGTCCACTACAGTCTTTCCACTATAGTCGGTCCACTTTAGTCTTTCCACTTTAGTTTTTCCACTTTAGTCCGTCCACTTTAGTCTTTCCACTATAGTCTCCACTTTTTTCTGTCCACTACAGTCTTTCCACTATAGTCTTTCCACTATAGTCTGTCCACTTTAGTCTTTCCACTATTCTCTGTCCAATTTAGTCTTTCCACTATACTCTCCACTTTATTCTGTCCACTATAGTCTTTCCACTATAGTCTTTCCATTGTAGTCTGTCCACTTTAGTCTTTCCACTATTCTCTGTCCACTTTAGTCTTTCCACTATAGCCTCCACTTTATTCTGTCCACTACAGTCTTTCCACTATAGTCTTTCCACTATAGTCGGTCCACTTTAGTCTTCCCACTTTAGTTTTTCCACTTTAGTCTGTCCACTTTAGTCTTTCCACTATAGTCTCCACTTTTTTCTGTCCACTACAGTCTTTCCACTATAGTCTTTCCACTATAGTCTGTCTTCTTTAGTCTTTCCACTATTCTCTGTCCACTTTAGTCTTTCCACTATACTCTCCACTTTATTCTGTCCACTACAGTCTTTCCACTATAGTCTTTCCACTATAGTCTGTCCACTTTAGTCTTTCCACTTTAGTCTTTCCACTTTAGTATTTCCACTATAGTCTGTCCACTTTAGTCTTTCCACTATTCTCAGTCCACTTTAGTCTTTCCACTATAGTCTCCACTTTGTTCTGTCCACTACAGTCTTTCCACTATAGTCTTTCCACTATAGGTTTTCCACTATAGTCTGTCCACTTTAGTCTTTCCACTTTAATCTTTCCACTTTAGTCTGTCCACTTTAGTCTTTCCACTATAGTCTGTCCACTTTAGTCTTTCCACTGTAGTCTTTCCACTTTATTCTGTCCACTTCAGTGGGTACACTTTAGTCTTTCCACTATAGTCTGTCCACTTTAGTCTTTCCACTTTAGTCTTTCCACTTTAGTTGGTCCACTTTAGTCTTTCCACTATAGACTGTCCACTTTAGTCTTTCCACTATTCTCTGTCCACTTTAGTCTTTCCACTACAGTCTCCACTTTATTCTGTCCACTACAGTCTTTCCACTATAGTCTTTCCACTATAGTCTGACCACTTTAGTCTTTCCACTATTCTCTGTCCACTTTAGTCTTTCCACTACAGTCTCCACTTAATTCTGTCCACTACAGTCTTTCCACTATAGTCTTTCCACTATAGACTGTCCACTTTAGTCTTTCCACTATTCTCTGTCCACTTTAGTCTTTCCACTACAGTCTCCACTTTATTCTGTCCACTACAGTGTTTCCACTATAGTCTTTCCACTATAGTCTGACCACTTTAGTCTTTCCCCTTTAGTCTTTCCATTTTAGTCTGTCCACTTTAGTCTTTCCACTATAGTCTGTCCACTTTCGTCTTTCCACTTCGTCTTTCCGCTTTAGTCTGTCCACTTAGTCTTTCCACTAGAGTCTGTCCACTTTAGTCTGTCCGCTTTAGTGTTTCCACTTTAGTCTGTCCACTTTAGTCTGTCCACTTTAGTCTTTCCACTTTAGTCATCTCCACTATAGTCTGTCACTTTAGTCTTTCCACTTTAGTCTTTTCACTTTAGTCTGTCCACTTTATTCTTTCCACTGTTCTCTGTCCACTTTAGTCTTTCCACTTTAGTCTTTCCACTATAGTCTCCACTTTATTCTGTCCACTACAGTCTTTCCACTATAGTCTTTCCACTATAGTCTGTCCACTTTAGTCTTTCCACTATTCTCTGTCCACTTTAGTCTTTCCACTTAAGTCTTTCCACTGTAGTATCCACTTTATTCTGTCCACTACAGTCTTTCCACTTTAGTCTTTCCACTTTAGTCTGTCCACTTTGGTCTTTCCACTTTAGTCTTTCCGCTTTTGTCTGTCCACTAAGTCTTTCCGCTTCAGTCTTTCCACTAGAGTCTGTCCACTTTAGTCTTTCCACTTTAGTCTGTCCACTTTAGTCTGTCCACTTTAGTCTTTCCACTTTAGTCATTTCCACTATCTTCTGTCCACTTTAGTCTTTCCACTTTAGTCTTTCCACTTTAGTCTGTCCACTTTAGTCTTTCCAGTATAGTCTGTCCACTTTAGTCTTTCCACTATAGTCTGTCCACTTTAGTCTTTCCACTTTAGTCTTTCCACCATAGTCTCCACTTTATTCTGTCCACTACAGTCTTTCCACTATAGTCTTTCCACTATAGTCTGTCCACTTTAGTCTTTCCACTTTAGTCTTTCCACTTTAATCTGTCCACTTTAGTCTTTCCACTATAGACTGTCCACTTTATTCTTTCCACTATTCTCTGTCCACTTTAGTCTTTCCACTATAGTCTCCACTTTATTCTGTCCACTACAGTCTTTCCACTACAGTCTTTCCACTATAGTCTGTCCACTTTAGTCTTTCCACTTTAGTCTTTCCACTTTAGTCTGTCCACTTTAGTCTTTCCACTATAGTCTGTCCACTTTAGTCTTTCCACTTTAGTCTTTCCACTACAGTCTTTCCACTATAGTCTTTCCACTATAGTCTGTCCACTTTAGTCTTTCAACTATTCTCTGTCCACTTTAGTCTTTCCACTATACTCTCCACTTTATTCTGTCCACTACAGTCTTTCCACTATAGTCTTTTCAATATATTCTGTCCACTTTAGTCTGTCCACTTTAGTCTTTCCACTATTCTCTGTCCACTTTAGTCTTTCCACTATAGTCCCACTTTATTCTGTCCACTACAGTCTTTCCACTATAGTCTTTCCACTATAGTCTGTCCACTTTAGTCTTTCCACTATTCTCTGTCCACTTTAGTCTTTCCACTATACTCTCCACTTTATTCTGTCCACTACAGTCTTTCCACTATAGTCTTTGCACTATAGGTTTTCCACTATAGTCTGTCAACTTTAGTCTTTCCACTAAAGTCTGTCCACTTTAGTCTTTCCACTGTAGTCTTTCCACTTTATTCTGTCAACTTCAGTGGGTACACTTTAGTCTTTCCACTACAGTCTTTCCACTATAGTCTGTCCACTTTAGTCTTTCCACTTTAGTCTTTCCACTTTAGTTGGTCCACTTTAGTCTTTCCACTATAGACTGTCCACTTTAGTCTTTCCACTATTCTCTGTCCACTTTAGTCTTTCCACTACAGTCTCCACTTTATTCTGTCCACTACAGTCTTTCCACTATAGTCTTTCCACTATAGTCTGACCACTTTAGTCTTTCCACTATTCTCTGTCCACTTTAGTCTTTCCACTACAGTCTCCACTTTATTCTGTCCACTACAGTCTTTCCACTATAGTCTTTCCACTATAGACTGTCCACTTTAGTCTTTCCACTATTCTCTGTCCACTTTAGTCTTTCCACTACAGTCTCCACTTTATTCTGTCCACTACAGTCTTTCCACTATAGTCTTTCCACTATAGTCTGACCACTTTAGTCTTTCCCCTTTAGTCTTTCCATTTTAGTCTGTCCACTTTAGTCTTTCCACTATAGTCTGTCCACTTTAGTCTTTCCACTTTCGTCTTTCCGCTTTAGTCTGTCCACTTAGTCTTTCCACTAGAGTCTGTCCACTTTAGTCTGTCCGCTTTAGTGTTTCCACTTTAGTCTGTCCACTTTAGTCTGTCCACTTTAGTCTTTCCACTTTAGTCATCTCCACTATAGTCTGTCCACTTTAGTCTTTCCACTTTAGTCTTTCCACTTTAGTCTGTCCACTTTATTCTTTCCACTGTTCTCTGTCCACTTTAGTCTTTCCACTTTAGTCTTTCCACTATAGTCTCCACTTTATTCTGTCCACTACAGTCTTTCCACTATAGTCTTTCCACTAGAGTCTGTCCACTTTAGTCTTTCCACTATTCTCTGTCCACTTTAGTCTTTCCACTTAAGTCTTTCCACTGTAGTATCCACTTTATTCTGTCCACTACAGTCTTTCCACTTTAGTCTTTCCACTTTAGTCTGTCCACTTTGGTCTTTCCACTTTAGTCTTTCCGCTTTAGTCTGTCCACTAAGTCTTTACGCTTCAGTCTTTCCACTAGAGTCTGTCCACTTTAGTCTTTCCACTTTAGTCTGTCCACTTTAGTCTGTCCACTTTAGTCTTTCCACTTTAGTCATTTCCACTATCTTCTGTCCACTTTAGTCTTTCCACTTTAGTCTTTCCACTTTTAGTCTGTCCACTTTAGTCTTTCCAGTATAGTCTGTCCACTTTAGTCTTTCCACTATAGTCTGTCCACTTTAGTCTTTCCACTTTAGTCTTTCCACTATAGTCTCCACTTTATTCTGTCCACTACAGTCTTTCCACTATAGTCTTTCCACTATAGTCTGTCCACTTTAGTCTTTCCACTTTAGTCTTTCCACTTTAATCTGTCCACTTTAGTCTTTCCACTATAGACTGTCCACTTTATTCTTTCCACTATTCTCTGTCCACTTTAGTCTTTCCACTATAGTCTCCACTTTATTCTGTCCACTTTATTCTGTCCACTACAGTCTTTCCACTACAGTCTTTCCACTATAGTCTGTCCACTTTAGTCTTTCCACTTTAGTCTTTCCACTTTAGTCTGTCCACTTTAGTCTTTCCACTATAGTCTGTCCACTTTAGTCTTTCCACTTTAGTCTTTCCACTACAGTCTTTCCACTATAGTCTTTCCACTATAGTCTGTCCACTTTAGTCTTTCCACTATTCTCTGTCCACTTTAGTCTTTCCACTATACTCTCCACTTTATTCTGTCCACTACAGTCTTTCCACTATAGTCTTTCCAATATATTCTGTCCACTTTAGTCTGTCCACTTTAGTCTTTCCACTATTCTCTGTCCACTTTAGTCTTTCCACTATAGTCCCACTTTATTCTGTCCACTACAGTCTTTCCACTATAGTCTTTCCACTATAGTCTGTCCAATTTAGTCTTTCAGTCGCTGTTTAGTCTTTCCACTATTCTCAGTCCACTTTAGTCTTTCCACTTTAGTCTGTCCACTTTAGTCTTTCCACTATAGACTGTCCACTTTAGTCTTTCCACTATTCTCTGTCCACTTTAGTCTTTCCACTATAGTCTCCACTTTATTCTGTCCACTACAGTCTTTCCACTCTAGTCTTTCCAATATAGTCTGTCCACTTTAGTCTTTCCACTTTATTCTGTCCACTACAGTCTTTCCACTATAGTCTTTCCACTATAGTCTGTCCACTTTAGTCTTTCCACTTTAGTCTTTCCACTTTAGTCTGTCCACTTTGGTCTTTCCACTTTAGTGTTTCCGCTTTAGTTGTCCACTTAATCTTTCCGCTTCAGTCTTTCTACTAGTGTCTGTCCACTATAGTCTTTCCACTATAGTCTGTCCACTTTAGTTTTTCCACTATAGTCTGTCCACTTTAGTCTTTCCACTTTAGTCTATCCACTTTTAGTCTGTCCACTTTAGTCTTTCCAGTATAGTCTGTCCACTTTAGTCTTTCCACTATAGTCTGTCCACTTTAGTCTTTCCACTTTAGTCTTTCCACTATAGTCTCCACTTTAGTCTTTCCGCTTTAGTCTTTCCACTTTAGTCTTTCCGCTTTAGTCTTTCCACTAGAGTCTGTCCACTTTAGTCTTTCCACTTTAGTCTGTCCACTTTAGTCTGTCCACTTTAGTCTTTCCACTTTAGTCATTTCCACTATCTTCTGTCCACTTTAGTCTTTCCACTTTAGTCTTTCCACTTTTAGTCTGTCCACTTTGGTCTTTCCACTTTAGTCTTTCCGCTTTAGTCTGTCCACTAAGTCTTTACGCTTCAGTCTTTCCACTAGAGTCTGTCCACTTTAGTCTTTCCAATTTAGTCTGTCCACTTTAGTCTGTCCACTTTAGTCTTTCCACTTTAGTCATTTCCACTATCTTCTGTCCACTTTAGTCTTTCCACTTTAGTCTTTCCACTTTTAGTCTGTCCACTTTAGTCTTTCCAGTATAGTCTGTCCACTTTAGTCTTTCCACTATAGTCTGTCCACTTTAGTCTTTCCACTTTAGTCTTTCCACTATAGTCTCCACTTTATTCTGTCCACTACAGTCTTTCCACTATAGTCTTTCCACTATAGTCTGTCCACTTTAGTCTTTCCACTTTAGTCTTTCCACTTTAATCTGTCCACTTTAGTCTTTCCACTATAGACTGTCCACTTTATTCTTTCCACTATTCTCTGTCCACTTTAGTCTTTCCACTATAGTCTCCACTTTATTCTGTCCACTACAGTCTTTCCACTACAGTCTTTCCACTATAGTCTGTCCACTTTAGTCTTTCCACTTTAGTATTTCCACTTTAGTCTGTCCACTTTAGTCTTTCCACTATAGTCTGTCCACTTTAGTCTTTCCACTTTAGTCTTTCCACTACAGTCTTTCCACTATAGTCTTTCCACTATAGTCTGTCCACTTTAGTCTTTCCACTATTCTCTGTCCACTTTAGTCTTTCCACTATACTCTCCACTTTATTCTGTCCACTACAGTCTTTCCACTATAGTCTTTCCAATATATTCTGTCCACTTTAGTCTGTCCACTTTAGTCTTTCCACTATTCTCTGTCCACTTTAGTCTTTCCACTATAGTCCCACTTTATTCTGTCCACTACAGTCTTTCCACTATAGTCTTTCCACTATAGTCTGTCCAATTTAGTCTTTCAGTCGCTGTTTAGTCTTTCCACTATTCTCAGTCCACTTTAGTCTTTCCACTTTAGTCTGTCCACTTTAGTCTTTCCACTATAGACTGTCCACTTTAGTCTTTCCACTATTCTCTGTCCACTTTAGTCTTTCCACTATAGTCTCCACTTTATTCTGTCCACTACAGTCTTTCCACTCTAGTCTTTCCAATATAGTCTGTCCACTTTAGTCTTTCCACTTTATTCTGTCCACTACAGTCTTTCCACTATAGTCTTTCCACTATAGTCTGTCCACTTTAGTCTTTCCACTTTAGTCTTTCCACTTTAGTCTGTCCACTTTGGTCTTTCCACTTTAGTGTTTCCGCTTTAGTTGTCCACTTAATCTTTCCGCTTCAGTCTTTCTACTAGTGTCTGTCCACTATAGTCTTTCCACTATAGTCTGTCCACTTTAGTTTTTCCACTATAGTCTGTCCACTTTAGTCTTTCCACTTTAGTCTATCCACTTTTAGTCTGTCCACTTTAGTCTTTCCAGTATAGTCTGTCCACTTTAGTCTTTCCACTATAGTCTGTCCACTTTAGTCTTTCCACTTTAGTCTTTCCACTATAGTCTGTCCACTTTAGTCTTTCCGCTTTAGTCTGTCCACTAAGTCTTTACGCTTCAGTCTTTCCACTAGAGTCTGTCCACTTTAGTCTTTCCACTTTAGTCTGTCCACTTTAGTCTGTCCACTTTAGTCTTTCCACTTTAGTCATTTCCACTATCTTCTGTCCACTTTAGTCTTTCCACTTTAGTCTTTCCACTTTTAGTCTGTCCACTTTAGTCTTTCCAGTATAGTCTGTCCACTTTAGTCTTTCCACTATAGTCTGTCCACTTTAGTCTTTCCACTATAGTCTCCACTTTATTCTGTCCACTACAGTCTTTCCACTATAGTCTTTCCACTATAGTCTGTCCACTTTAGTCTTTCCACTTTAGTCTTTCCACTTTAATCTGTCCACTTTAGTCTTTCCACTATAGACTGTCCACTTTATTCTTTCCACTATTCTCTGTCCACTTTAGTCTTTCCACTATAGTCTCCACTTTATTCTGTCCACTACAGTCTTTCCACTACAGTCTTTCCACTACAGTCTGTCCACTTTAGTCTTTCCACTTTAGTCTTTCCACTTTAGTCTGTCCACTTTAGTCTTTCCACTATAGTCTGTCCACTTTAGTCTTTCCACTTTAGTCTTTCAACTACAGTCTTTCCACTATAGTCTTTCCACTATAGTCTGTCCACTTTAGTCTTTCCACTATTCTCTGTCCACTTTAGTCTTTCCACTATACTCTCCACTTTATTCTGTCCACTACAGTCTTTCCACTATAGTCTTTCCAATATATTCTGTCCACTTTAGTCTGTCCACTTTAGTCTTTCCACTATTCTCTGTCCACTTTAGTCTTTCCACTATAGTCCCACTTTATTCTGTCCACTACAGTCTTTCCACTATAGTCTTTCCACTATAGTCTGTCCAATTTAGTCTTTCAGTCGCTGTTTAGTCTTTCCACTATTCTCAGTCCACTTTAGTCTTTCCACTTTAGTCTGTCCACTTTAGTCTTTCCACTATAGACTGTCCACTTTAGTCTTTCCACTATTCTCTGTCCACTTTAGTCTTTCCACTATAGTCTCCACTTTATTCTGTCCACTACAGTCTTTCCACTCTAGTCTTTCCAATGTAGTCTGTCCACTTTAGTCTTTCCACTTTATTCTGTCCACTACAGTCTTTCCACTATAGTCTTTCCACTATAGTCTGTCCACTTTAGTCTTTCCACTTTAGTCTTTCCACTTTAGTCTGTCCACTTTGGTCTTTCCACTTTAGTGTTTCCGCTTTAGTTGTCCACTTAATCTTTCCGCTTCAGTCTTTCTACTAGTGTCTGTCCACTATAGTCTTTCCACTATAGTCTGTCCACTCTAGTTTTTCCACTATAGTCTGTCCACTTTAGTCTTTCCACTTTAGTCTATCCACTTTAGTTTTTCCACTATAGTCTGTCCACTTTAGTCTTTCCACTTTCGTCTTTCCGCTTTAGTCTGTCCACTTAGTCTTTCCACTAGAGTTTGTCCACTTTAGTCTGTCCACTTTAGTGTTTCCACTTTAGTCTGTCCACTTTAGTCTGTCCACTTTAGTCTTTCCACTTTAGTCATTTTCACTATAGTCTCCACTTTATTCTGTCCACTACAGTCTTTCCACTATAGTCTTTCCACTATAGTCTGTCCACTTTAGTCTTTCCACTATTCTCTGTCCACTTTAGTCTTTCCTCTTTAGTCTTTCCACTATAGTCTCCACTTTATTCTTTCCACTACAGTCTTTCCACTATAGCTTTTCCACTATACTCTGTCCACTTTAGTCTTTCCACTTTTGTCTTTCCACTGTAGTCTGTCCACTTTAGTCTTTCCACTTTAGTCTTTCCACTTTATTCTGTCCACTTCAGTGTGTACACTTTTGTCTTTCCACTTTAGTCTGTCCACTTTTATTCTTTCCACTGTTCTCTGTCCACTTTAGTCTTTCCACTTTAGTCTTTCCACTATAGTCTCCACTTTATTCTGTCCACTACAGTCTTTCCACTATAGTCTTTCCACTATAGTCTGTCCACTTTAGTCTTTCCACTATTCTCTGTCCACTTTAGTCTTTCCACTTAAGTCTTTCCACTGTAGTATCCACTTTATTCTGTCCACTACAGTCTTTCCACTTTAGTCTTTCCACTTTAGTCTGTCCACTTTGGTCTTTCCACTTTAGTCTTTCCGCTTTAGTCTGTCCACTAAGTCTTTCCGCTTCAGTCTTTCCACTAGAGTCTGTCCACTTTAGTCTTTCCACTTTAGTCTGTCCACTTTAGTCTGTCCACTTTAGTCTTTCCACTTTAGTCAATTCCACTATCTTCTGTCCACTTTAGTCTTTCCACTTTAGTCTTTCCACTTTAGTCTGTCCACTTTAGTCTTTCCACTATAGACTGTCCACTTTAGTCTTTCCACTATTCTCTGTCCACTTTAGTCTTTCCACTATAGTCTCCACTTTATTCTGTCCACTACAGTCTTTCCACTCTAGTCTTTCCAATATAGTCTGTCCACTTTAGTCTTTCCACTTTATTCTGTCCACTACAATCTTTCCACTACAGTCTTTCCACTATAGTCTGTCCACTTTAGTCTTTCCACTTTAGTCTTTCCACTTTAGTCTGTCCACTTTGGTCTTTCCACTTTAGTGTTTCCGCTTTAGTTGTCCACTTAATCTTTCCGCTTCAGTCTTTCTACTAGTGTCTGTCCACTATAGTCTTTCCACTATAGTCTGTCCACTTTAGTTTTTCCACTATAGTCTGTCCACTTTAGTCTTTCCACTTTAGTCTATCCACTTTAGTTTTTCCACTATAGTCTGTCCACTTTAGTCTTTCCACTTTCGTCTTTCCGCTTTAGTCTGTCCACTTAGTCTTTCCACTAGAGTTTGTCCACTTTAGTCTGTCCACTTTAGTGTTTCCACTTTAGTCTGTCCACTTTAGTCTGTCCACTTTAGTCTTTCCACTTTAGTCATTTTCACTATAGTCTCCACTTTATTCTGTCCACTAGAGTCTTTCCACTATAGTCTTTCCACTATAGTCTGTCCACTTTAGTCTTTCCACTATTCTCTGTCCACTTTAGTCTTTCCACTTTAGTCTTTCCACTATAGTCTCCACTTAATCTTTCCACTACAGTCTTTCCACTATAGCTTTTCCACTATACTCTGTCCACTTTAGTCTTTCCACTTTTGTCTTTCCACTGTAGTCTGTCCACTTTAGTCTTTCCACTTTAGTCTTTCCACTTTATTCTGTCCACTTCAGTGTGTACACTTTTGTCTTTCCACTTTAGTCTGTCCACTTTTATTCTTTCCACTGTTCTCTGTCCACTTTAGTCTTTCCACTTTAGTCTTTCCACTATAGTCTCCACTTTATTCTGTCCACTACAGTCTTTCCACTATAGTCTTTCCACTATAGTCTGTCCACTTTAGTCTTTCCACTATTCTCTGTCCACTTTAGTCTTTCCACTTAAGTCTTTCCACTGTAGTATCCACTTTATTCTGTCCACTACAGTCTTTCCACTTTAGTCTTTCCACTTTAGTCTGTCCACTTTGGTCTTTCCACTTTAGTCTTTCCGCTTTAGTCTGTCCACTAAGTCTTTCCGCTTCAGTCTTTCCACTAGAGTCTGTCCACTTTAGTCTTTCCACTTTAGTCTGTCCACTTTAGTCTGTCCACTTTAGTCTTTCCACTTTAGTCAATTCCACTATCTTCTGTCCACTTTAGTCTTTCCACTTTAGTCTTTCCACTTTAGTCTGTCCACTTTAGTCTTTCCAGTATAGTCTGTCCACTTTAGTCTTTCCACTATAGTCTGTCCACTTTAGTCTTTCCACTTTAGTCTTTCCACTTTAGTCTGTCCACTTTGGTCTTTCCACTTTAGTGTTTCCGCTTTAGTTGTCCACTTAATCTTTCCGCTTCAGTCTTTCTACTAGTGTCTGTCCACTATAGTCTTTCCACTATAGTCTGTCCACTTTAGTTTTTCCACTATAGTCTGTCCACTTTAGTCTTTCCACTTTAGTCTATCCACTTTAGTTTTTCCACTATAGTCTGTCCACTTTAGTCTTTCCACTTTCGTCTTTCCGCTTTAGTCTGTCCACTTAGTCTTTCCACTATCTTCTGTCCACTTTAGTCTTTCCACTTTATTCTTTCCACTTTTAGTCTGTCCACTTTGGTCTTTCCACTTTAGTCTTTCCGCTTTAGTCTGTCCACTAAGTCTTTACGCTTCAGTCTTTCCACTAGAGTCTGTTCACTTTAGTCTTTCCACTTTAGTCTGTCCACTTTAGTCTGTCCACTTTAGTCTTTCCACTTTAGTCATTTCCACTATCTTCTGTCCACTTTAGTCGTTCCACTTTAGTCTTTCCACTTTTAGTCTGTCCACTTTAGTCTTTCCAGTATAGTCTGTCCACTTTAGTCTTTCCACTATAGTCTGTCCACTTTAGTCTTTCCACTTTAGTCTTTCCACTATAGTCTCCACTTTATTCTGTCCACTACAGTCTTTCCACTATAGTCTTTCCACTATAGTCTGTCCACTTTAGTCTTTCCACTTTAGTCTTTCCACTTTAATCTGTCCACTTTAGTCTTTCCACTATAGACTGTCCACTTTATTCTTTCCACTATTCTCTGTCCACTTTAGTCTTTCCACTATAGTCTCCACTTTATTCTGTCCACTACAGTCTTTCCACTATAGTCTGTCCACTACAGTCTTTCCACTACAGTCTTTCCACTATAGTCTGTCCACTTTAGTCTTTCCACTTTAGTCTTTCCACTTTAGTCTGTCCACTTTAGTCTTTCCACTATAGTCTGTCCACTTTAGTCTTTCCACTTTAGTCTTTCCACTACAGTCTTTCCACTATAGTCTTTCCACTATAGTCTGTCCACTTTAGTCTTTCCACTATTCTCTGTCCACTTTAGTCTTTCCACTATACTCTCCACTTTATTCTGTCCACTACAGTCTTTCCACTATAGTCTTTCCAATATATTCTGTCCACTTTAGTCTGTCCACTTTAGTCTTTCCACTATTCTCTGTCCACTTTAGTCTTTCCACTATAGTCCCACTTTATTCTGTCCACTACAGTCTTTCCACTATAGTCTTTCCACTATAGTCTGTCCAATTTAGTCTTTCAGTCGCTGTTTAGTCTTTCCACTATTCTCAGTCCACTTTAGTCTTTCCACTTTAGTCTGTCCACTTTAGTCTTTCCACTATAGACTGTCCACTTTAGTCTTTCCACTATTCTCTGTCCACTTTAGTCTTTCCACTATAGTCTCCACTTTATTCTGTCCACTACAGTCTTTCCACTCTAGTCTTTCCAATATAGTCTGTCCACTTTAGTCTTTCCACTTTATTCTGTCCACTACAGTCTTTCCACTATAGTCTTTCCACTATAGTCTGTCCACTTTAGTCTTTCCACTTTAGTCTTTCCACTTTAGTCTGTCCACTTTGGTCTTTCCACTTTAGTGTTTCCGCTTTAGTTGTCCACTTAATCTTTCCGCTTCAGTCTTTCTACTAGTGTCTGTCCACTATAGTCTTTCCACTATAGTCTGTCCACTTTAGTTTTTCCACTATAGTCTGTCCACTTTAGTCTTTCCACTTTAGTCTATCCACTTTTAGTCTGTCCACTTTAGTCTTTCCAGTATAGTCTGTCCACTTTAGTCTTTCCACTATAGTCTGTCCACTTTAGTCTTTCCACTTTAGTCTTTCCACTATAGTCTGTCCACTTTAGTCTTTCCGCTTTAGTCTGTCCACTAAGTCTTTACGCTTCAGTCTTTCCACTAGAGTCTGTCCACTTTAGTCTTTCCACTTTAGTCTGTCCACTTTAGTCTGTCCACTTTAGTCTTTCCACTTTAGTCATTTCCACTATCTTCTGTCCACTTTAGTCTTTCCACTTTAGTCGTTCCACTTTTAGTCTGTCCACTTTAGTCTTTCCAGTATAGTCTGTCCACTTTAGTCTTTCCACTATAGTCTGTCCACTTTAGTCTTTCCACTTTAGTCTTTCCACTATAGTCTCCACTTTATTCTGTCCACTACAGTCTTTCCACTATAGTCTTTCCACTATAGTCTGTCCACTTTAGTCTTTCCACTTTAGTCTTTCCACTTTAATCTGTCCACTTTAGTCTTTCCACTATAGACTGTCCACTTTATTCTTTCCACTATTCTCTGTCCACTTTAGTCTTTCCACTATAGTCTCCACTTTATTCTGTCCACTACAGTCTTTCCACTACAGTCTTTCCACTATAGTCTGTCCACTTTAGTCTTTCCACTTTAGTCTTTCCACTTTAGTTGGTCCACTTTAGTCTTTCCAATATAGTCTGTCCACTTTAGTCTTTCCACTTTAGTCTTTCCACTACAGTCTTTCCACTATAGTCTTTCCACTATAGTCTGTCCACTTTAGTCTTTCCACTATTCTCTGTCCACTTTAGTCTTTCCACTATACTCTCCACTTTATTCTGTCCACTACAGTCTTTCCACTATAGTCTTTCCAATATATTCTGTCCACTTTAGTCTGTCCACTTTAGTCTTTCCACTATTCTCTGTCCACTTTAGTCTTTCCACTATAGTCCCACTTTATTCTGTCCACTACAGTCTTTCCACTATAGTCTTTCCACTATAGTCTGTCCAATTTAGTCTTTCAGTCGCTGTTTAGTCTTTCCACTATTCTCAGTCCACTTTAGTCTTTCCACTTTAGTCTGTCCACTTTAGTCTTTCCACTATAGACTGTCCACTTTAGTCTTTCCACTATTCTCTGTCCACTTTAGTCTTTCCACTATAGTCTCCACTTTATTCTGTCCACTACAGTCTTTCCACTCTAGTCTTTCCAATATAGTCTGTCCACTTTAGTCTTTCCACTTTATTCTGTCCACTACAGTCTTTCCACTATAGTCTTTCCACTATAGTCTGTCCACTTTAGTCTTTCCACTTTAGTCTTTCCACTTTAGTCTGTCCACTTTGGTCTTTCCACTTTAGTGTTTCCGCTTTAGTTGTCCACTTAATCTTTCCGCTTCAGTCTTTCTACTAGTGTCTGTCCACTATAGTCTTTCCACTATAGTCTGTCCACTTTAGTTTTTCCACTATAGTCTGTCCACTTTAGTCTTTCCACTTTAGTCTATCCACTTTAGTTTTTCCACTATAGTCTGTCCACTTTAGTCTTTCCACTTTCGTCTTTCCGCTTTAGTCTGTCCACTTAGTCTTTCCACTAGAGTTTGTCCACTTTAGTCTGTCCACTTTAGTGTTTCCACTTTAGTCTGTCCACTTTAGTCTGTCCACTTTAGTCTTTCCACTTTAGTAATTTTCACTATAGTCTCCACTTTATTCTGTCCACTACAGTCTTTCCACTATAGTCTTTCCACTATAGTCTGTCCACTTTAGTCTTTCCACTATTCTCTGTCCACTTTAGTCTTTCCACTTTAGTCTTTCCACTATAGTCTCCACTTTATTCTTTCCACTACAGTCTATCCACTATAGCTTTTCCACTATACTCTGTCCATTTTAGTCTTTCCACTTTTGTCTTTCCACTGTAGTCTGTCCACTTTAGTCTTTCCACTTTAGTCTTTCCACTTTATTCTGTCCACTTCAGTGTGTACACTTTTGTCTTTCCACTTTAGTCTGTCCACTTTTATTCTTTCCACTGTTCTCTGTCCACTTTAGTCTTTCCACTTTAGTCTTTCCACTATAGTCTCCACTTTATTCTGTCCACTACAGTCTTTCCACTATAGTCTTTCCACTATAGTCTGTCCACTTTAGTCTTTCCACTATTCTCTGTCCACTTTAGTCTTTCCACTTAAGTCTTTCCACTGTAGTATCCACTTTATTCTGTCCACTACAGTCTTTCCACTTTAGTCTTTCCACTTTAGTCTGTCCACTTTGGTCTTTCCACTTTAGTCTTTCCGCTTTAGTCTGTCCACTAAGTCTTTCCGCTTCAGTCTTTCCACTAGAGTCTGTCCACTTTAGTCTTTCCACTTTAGTCTGTCCACTTTAGTCTGTCCACTTTAGTCTTTCCACTTTAGTCAATTCCACTATCTTCTGTCCACTTTAGTCTTTCCACTTTAGTCTTTCCACTTTAGTCTGTCCACTTTAGTCTTTCCAGTATAGTCTGTCCACTTTAGTCTTTCCACTATAGTCTGTCCACTTTAGTCTTTCCACTTTAGTCTTTCCACTATAGTCTCCACTTTATTCTGTCCACTACAGTCTTTCCACTATAGTCTTTCCACTATAGTCTGTCCACTTTAGTCTTTCCACTTTAGTCTTTCCACTTTAATCTGTCCACTTTAGTCTTTCCACTGTAGACTGTCCACTTTATTCTTTCCACTATTCTCTGTCCACTTTAGTCTTTCCACTATAGTCTCCACTTTATTCTGTCCACTACAGTCTTTCCACTATAGTCTTTCCACTATAGTCTGTCCACTTTAGTCTTTCCACTTTAGTCTTTCCACTTTAGTCTGTCCACTTTAGTCTTTCCACTATAGTCTGTCCACTTTAGTCTTTCCACTTTAGTCTTTCCACTACAGTCTTTCCACTATAGTCTTTCCACTATAGTCTGTCCACTTTAGTCTTTCCACTATTCTCTGTCCACTTTAGTCTTTCCACTATACTCTCCACTTTATTCTGTCCACTACAGTCTTTCCACTATAGTCTTTCCAATATATTCTGTCCACTTTAGTCTTTCCACGTTAGTCTTTCCACTTTAGTCTGTCCAATTTAGTCTTTCCACTATAGTCTGTCCACTTTAGTCTTTCCACTATTCTCTGTCCACTTTAGTCTTTCCACTATAGTCCCACTTTATTCTGTCCACTACAGTCTTTCCACTATAGTCTTTCCACTATAGTCTGTCCAATTTAGTCTTTCCACTTTAGTCTTTCCACTTTAGCCTGTCCACTTTGGTCTTTCCACTTTAGTCTTTCCGCTATAGTCTGTCCACTTAGTCTTTCCGCTTCAGTCTTTCCACTAGAGTCTGTCCACTTTAGTCTTTCAACTTTAGTCTTTCCACTTTAGTCTGTCCACTTTAGTCTTTCCACTTTAGTCTGTCCACTTTAGTCTTTCCACAATAGTCTGTCCACTTTAGTCTTTCCACTATGGTCCGTCCACTTTAGTCTTTCCACTTTAGTCTTTCCACTTTAGTCTTTCCACTATAGTCTCCACTTTATTCTGTCCACTACAGTCTTTCCACTATAGTCGTCCCACCATAGTCTGTCCACTTTAATCTTTCCACTTTAGTCTGTCCACTTTAGTCTTTCCACTATAGACTGTCCACTTTAGTCTTTCCACTATTCTCTGTCCACTTTAGTCTTTCCACTAAAGTCTCCACTTTAGTCTTTCCACTACAGTTTTTCACTATAGTCTTTCCACTATGGTCTGTCCACTTTAGTCTTTCCACTTTCGTCTTTCCACTTTAGTCTGTCCACTTTAGTCTTTCCACTATAGTCTGTCCACTTTAGTCTTTCCACTTTAGTCTTTCCACTTTAGTCTGTCCACTTAGTCCTTCCACTGTAGTCTTTCCACTTTAGTCTGTCCACTTTAGTCTTTCCACTATAGACTGTCCACTTTAGTCTTTCCACTATTCTCTGTCCACTTTAGTCTTTCCACTATAGTCTCCACTTTATTCTGTCCACTACAGTTTTTCTCTATAGTCTTTCCACTATGGTCTGTCCACTTTAGTCTTTCCACTTTCGTCTTTCCACTTTAGTCTGTCCACTTTAGTTTTTCCACTATAGTCTGTCCACTTTAGTCTTTCCACTTTAGGCTTTCCACTTTAGTCTTTCCACTTTAGTCTTTCCACTATAGTCTCCATTTTATTCTGTCCACTACAGTCTTTCCACTATAGTCGTCCCACTATAGTCTGTCCACTTTAATCTTTCCACTTTAGTCTGTCCACTTTAGTCTTTCCATTATAGACTGTCCACTTTAGTCTTTCCACTATTCTCTGTCCACTTTAGTCTTTCCACTATAGTCTCCACTTTATTCTTTCCACTACAGTTTTTCACTATAGTCTTTCCACTATGGTCTGTCCACTTTAGTCTTTCCACTATAGTCTCCACTTTATTCTGTCCACTACAGTCTTTCCACTATAGTCTTTCCACTATAGCCTGTCCACTTTAGTCTTTCCACTTTAGTCTTTCCACTTTAATCTGTCCACTTTAGTCTTTCCACTAGAGTCTGTCCACTTTAGTCTGTCTACTTTATTCTTTCCACTATAGTCTTTCCACTATAGTCTGTCCACTTTAGTCTCTCCACTTTAGTTTTTCCACTTTAGTCTGCCCACTTAGTCTTTCCACTAGAGTCGGTCCACTTTAGTCTGTCCACTACAGTCTTTCCACTATAGTCTTTCCACTATAGTCTCTCCACTTTAGTTTTTCCACTTTAGTCTGCCCACTTAGTCTTTCCACTAGAGTCTGTCCACTTTAGTCTGTCCACTACAGTCTTTCCACTATAGTCTTTCCACTATAGTCTGTCCACTTTAGTCTTTCCACTATAGTCTGGCCACTTTAGTCTTTCCACTTTAGTCTGTCCACTTTATTCTTTCCACTATTCTCAGTCCATTTTAGTCTTTCCACTTTAGTCTTTCCACAATAGTCTGTCCACTTTAGTCTTTCCGCTTTAGTCTGCCCACTTAGTCTTTCCACTAGAGTCTGTCCACTTTAGTCTGTCCACTTTATTCTTTCCACTATAGTCTTTCCACTATAGTCTGTCCACTTTAGTCTTTCCACTTTAGTTTTTCCACTTTATTCTGTCCACTACAGTCTTTCCACTATAGTCGTCCCACTAGAGTCTGTCCACTTTAATCTTTCCACTTTAGTCTGTCCACTTTAGTCTTTCCACTATAGACTGTCCACTTTAGTCTTTCCACTATTCTCTGTCCACTTTAGTCTTTCCACTATAGTCTCCACTTTAGTCTTTCCACTTTAGTCTTTCTACTATAGTCTCCACTTTATTCTGTCCACTACAGTCTTTCCACTATAGTCTATCCACTATAGTCTGTCCACTTTAGTCTTTCCACTTTAGTCTTTCCGCTTTAGTCTGTCCACTTTAGTCTTTCCACTATAGACTGTCCACTTTAGTCTTTCCACTATTCTCTGTCGACTTTAGTCTTTCCACTATAGTCTCCACTTTATTCTGTCCACTACAGTCTTTCCACTATAGTCTTTCCACTATAGTCTGTCCACTTTAGTCTTTCCACTTTAGTCTTTCCACTTTAGTTTGTCCACTTTGGTCTTTCCACGTTAGTCTTTCCGCTTTAGTCTGTCCACTTAGTCTTCCGCTTCAGTCTTCCACTAGAGTCTGTCCACTTTAGTCTTTTCACTTTCGTCTGTCCACTTTATTCTGTCCACTACAGTCTTTTCACTATAGTCTTTCCACTATAGTCTGTCCACTTTAGTCTTTCCACTATTCTCTGTCCACTTTAGTCTTTCCACTTTAGTCTTTCGACTATAGTCTCCACTTTATTCCGTCCACTACAGTCTTTCCACTATAGTCTTTCCACTATAGTCTGTCCACTTTAGTCTTTCCACTTTAGTCTTTTCACTTTAGTTTGTCCACTTTGGTCTTTCCACTTTAGTCTTTCCGCTTTAGTCTGTCCACTTAGTCTTCCGCTTCAGTCTTCCACTAGAGTCTGTCCACTTTAGTCTTTTCACTTTCGTCTGTCCACTTTAGTCTGTCCACTTTAGTCTTTCCACTATTCTCTGTCCACTTTAGTCTTTCCACTATAGTCTCCACTTTATTCTGTCCACTACAGTCTTTCCACTCTAGTCTTTCCAATATAGTCTGTCCACTTTAGTCTTTCCACTTTATTCTGTCCACTACAGTCTTTCCACTATAGTCTTTCCACTATAGTCTGTCCACTTTAGTCTTTCCACTTTAGTCTTTCCACTTTAGTCTGTCCACTTTGGTCTTTCCACTTTAGTCTTTCCGCTTTAGTTGTCCACTTAATCTTTCCGCTTCAGTCTTTCTACTAGTGTCTGTCCACTATAGTCTTTCCACTATAGTCTGTCCACTTTAGTTTTTCCACTATAGTCTGTCCACTTTAGTCTTTCCACTTTAGTCTGTCCACTTTAGTTTTTCCACTATAGTCTGTCCACTTTAGTCTTTCCACTTTCGTCTTTCCGCTTTAGTCTGTCCACTTAGTCTTTCCACTAGAGTTTGTCCACTTTAGTCTGTCCACTTTAGTGTTTCCACTTTAGTCTGTCCACTTTAGTCTTTCCACTTTAGTCATTTCCACTATAGTCTCCACTTTATTCTGTCCACTACAGTCTTTCCACTATAGTCTTTCCACTATAGTCTGTCCACTTTAGTCTTTCCACTATTCTCTGTCCACTTTAGTCTTTCCACTTTAGTCTTTCCACTATAGTCTCCACTTTATTCTTTCCACTACAGTCTTTCCACTATAGCTTTTCTACTATAGTCTGTCCACTTTAGTCTTTCCACTTTTGTCTTTCCACTGTAGTCTGTCCACTTTAGTCTTTCCACTTTAGTCTTTCCACTTTATTCTGTCCACTTCAGTGTGTACACTTTAGTCTTTCCACTTCAGTCTTCCCACTACAGTCTTTCCACTATAGTCTTTCCACTATAGTCTGTCCACTTTAGTCTTTCCACTTTAGTCTTTCCACTATAGTCTTTCCACTATAGTCTGTCCACTTTAGTCTTTCCACTTTAGTCTTTCCACTTTAGTCTGTCCACTTTAGTCTTTCCACTATAGACTGTCCACTTTAGTCTTTCCACTTTAGTCTGTCCACTTTAGTCTTTCCACTATAGTCTGTCCACTTTAGTCTTTCCACTTTAGTCTTTCCACTACAGTCTTTCCACTATAGTCTTTCCACTATGGTCTGTCCACTTCAGTCTTTCCACTTTAATCTTTCCACTTTAGTCTGTCCACTTTAGTCTTTCCCCTATACTCTGTCTACTTTAGTCTTTCCACTGTAGTCTTTCCACTTTATTCTGTCCACTTTGGTGTGTACACTTTAGTCTGTCCACTGAGTCTTTCCACTTTAGTCTTTCCACCACAGTCTTTCCACTATAGTCTTTCCACTAAAGTCTTTCCACTATAGTCTGTCCACTTTAGTATTTCCACTTTAGTCTTTCCACTTTAGTCTGTCCACTTTAGTCTTTCCACTATAGTCTGTCCACTTTAGTCTTTCCACTTTAGTCTTTCCACTTTAGTCTTTCCACTATAGTCTCCACTTTATTCTGTCCACTACAGTCTTTCCACTATAGTCGTCCCACTATAGTCTGTCCACTTTAATCTTTCCACTTTAGTCTGTCCACTTTAGTCTTTCCACTATAGACTGTCCACTTTAGTCTTTCCACTATTCTCTGTCCACTTTAGTCTTTCCACTATAGTCTCCACTTTAGTCTTTCCACTACAGTTTTTCACTATAGTCTTTCTTCTATGGTCTGTCCACTTTAGTCTTTCCACTTTCGTCTTTCCACTTTAGTCTGTCCACTTTAGTCTTTCCACTATAGTCTGTCCACTTTAGTCTTTCCACTTTAGTCTTTCCACTTTAGTCTGTCCACTTAGTCTTTCCACTATAGTCTTTCCACTTTAGTCTGTCCACTTTAGTCTTTCCACTATAGACTGTCCACTTTAGTCTTCCCACTATAGTCTCCACTTTATTCTGTCCACTACAGTTTTTCTCTATAGTCTTTCCACTATGGTCTGTCCACTTTAGTCTTTCCACTATAGTCTCCACTTTAGTCTTTCCACTTTAGTCTTTCTACTATAGTCTCCACTTTATTCTGTCCACTACAGTCTTTCCACTATAGTCTATCCACTATAGTCTGTCCACTTTAGTCTTTCCACTTTAGTCTTTCCGCTTTAGTCTGTCCACTTTAGTCTTTCCACTATAGACTGTCCACTTTAGTCTTTCCACTATTCTCTGTCCACTTTAGTCTTTCCACTATAGTCTCCACTTTATTCTGTCCACTACAGTCTTTCCACTATAGTCTTTCCACTATAGTCTGTCCACTTTAGTCTTTCCACTTTAGTCTTTCCACTTTAGTTTGTCCACTTTGGTCTTTCCACGTTAGTCTTTCCGCTTTAGTCTGTCCACTTAGTCTTCCGCTTCAGTCTTCCACTAGAGTCTGTCCACTTTAGTCTTTTCACTTTCGTCTGTCCACTTTATTCTGTCCACTACAGTCTTTTCACTATAGTCTTTCCACTATAGTCTGTCCACTTTAGTCTTTCCACTATTCTCTGTCCACTTTAGTCTTTCCACTTTAGTCTTTCGACTATAGTCTCCACTTTATTCCGTCCACTACAGTCTTTCCACTATAGTCTTTCCACTATAGTCTGTCCACTTTAGTCTTTCCACTTCAGTCTTTCCACTTTAGTTTGTCCACTTTGGTCTTTCCACTTTGGTCTTTCCGCTTTAGTCTGTCCACTTAGTCTTCCGCTTCAGTCTTCCACTAGAGTCTGTCCACTTTAGTCTTTTCACTTTCGTCTGTCCACTTTAGTCTGTCCACTTTAGTCTTTCCACTATTCTCTGTCCACTTTAGTCTTTCCACTATAGTCTCCACTTTATTCTGTCCACTACAGTCTTTCCACTCTAGTCTTTCCAATATAGTCTGTCCACTTTTTTCTTTCCACTTTATTCTGTCCACTACAGTCTTTCCACTATAGTCTTTCCACTATAGTCTGTCCACTTTAGTCTTTCCACTTTAGTCTTTCCACTTTAGTCTGTCCACTTTGGTCTTTCCACTTTAGTCTTTCCGCTTTAGTTGTCCACTTAATCTTTTCGCTTCAGTCTTTCTACTAGTGTCTGTCCACTATAGTCTTTCCACTATAGTCTGTCCACTTTAGTTTTTCCACTATAGTCTGTCCACTTTAGTCTTTCCACTTTAGTCTGTCCACTTTAGTTTTTCCACTATAGTCTGTCCACTTTAGTCTTTCCACTTTCGTCTTTCCGCTTTAGTATGTCCACTTAGTCTTTCCACTAGAGTTTGTCCACTTTAGTCTGTCCACTTTAGTGTTTCCACTTTAGTCTGTCCACTTTAGTCTTTCCACTTTAGTCATTTCCACTATAGTCTCCACTTTATTCTGTCCACTACAGTCTTTCCACTATAGTCTTTCCACTATAGTCTGTCCACTTTAGTCTTTCCACTATTCTCTGTCCACTTTAGTCTTTCCACTTTAGTCTTTCCACTATAGTCTCCACTTTATTCTTTCCACTACAGTCTTTCCACTATAGCTTTTCTACTATAGTCTGTCCACTTTAGTCTTTCCACTTTTGTCTTTCCAATGTAGTCTGTCCACTTTAGTCTTTCCACTTTAGTCTTTCCACTTTATTCTGTCCACTTCAGTGTGTACACTTTAGTCTTTCCACTTCAGTCTTCCCACTACAGTCTTTCCACTATAGTCTTTCCACTATAGTCTGTCCACTTTAGTCTTTCCACTTTAGTCTTTCCACTATAGTCTTTCCACTATAGTCTGTCCACTTTAGTCTTTCCACTTTAGTCTTTCCACTTTAGTCTGTCCACTTTAGTCTTTCCACTATAGACTGTCCACTTTAGTCTTTCCACTTTAGTCTGTCCACTTTAGTCTTTCCACTATAGTCTGTCCACTTTAGTCTTTCCACTTTAGTCTTTCCACTACAGTCTTTCCACTATAGTCTTTCCACTATGGTCTGTCCACTTCAGTCTTTCCACTTTAATCTTTCCACTTTAGTCTGTCCACTTTAGTCTTTCCCCTATACTCTGTCTACTTTAGTCTTTCCACTGTAGTCTTTCCACTTTATTCTGTCCACTTTGGTGTGTACACTTTAGTCTGTCCACTGAGTCTTTCCACTTTAGTCTTTCCACCACAGTCTTTCCACTATAGTCTTTCCACTAAAGTCTTTCCACTATAGTCTGTCCACTTTAGTATTTCCACTTTAGTCTTTCCACTTTAGTCTGTCCACTTTAGTCTTTCCACTATAGTCTGTCCACTTTAGTCTTTCCACTTTAGTCTTTCCACTTTAGTCTTTCCACTATAGTCTCCACTTTATTCTGTCCACTAAAGTCTTTCCACTATAGTCGTCCCACTATAGTCTGTCCACTTTAATCTTTCCACTTTAGTCTGTCCACTTTAGTCTTTCCACTATAGACTGTCCACTTTAGTCTTTCCACTATTCTCTGTCCACTTTAGTCTTTCCACTATAGTCTCCACTTTAGTCTTTCCACTACAGTTTTTCACTATAGTCTTTCTTCTATGGTCTGTCCACTTTAGTCTTTCCACTTTCGTCTTTCCACTTTAGTCTGTCCACTTTAGTCTTTCCACTATAGTCTGTCCACTTTAGTCTTTCCACTTTAGTCTTTCCACTTTAGTCTGTCCACTTAGTCTTTCCACTATAGTCTTTCCACTTTAGTCTGTCCACTTTAGTCTTTCCACTATAGACTGTCCACTTTAGTCTTCCCACTATAGTCTCCACTTTATTCTGTCCACTACAGTTTTTCTCTATAGTCTTTCCACTATGGTCTGTCCACTTTAGTCTTTCCACTTCCGTCTTTCCACTTTAGTCTGTCCACTTTAGTCTTTCCACTATAGTCTGTCCACTTTAGTCTTTCCACTTTAGTCTTTCCACTTTAGTCTGTCCACTTAGTCTTTCCACTATAGTCTTTCCACTTTAGTCTGTCCACTTTAGTCTTTCCACTATAGACTGTCCACTTTAGTCTTTCCACTATAGTCTCCACTTTATTCTGTCCACTACAGTTTTTCTCTATAGTCTTTCCACTATGGTCTGTCCACTTTAGTCTTTCCACTTTCGTCTTTCCACTTTAGTCTGTCCACTTTAGTCTTTCCACTATAGTCTGTCCACTTTAGTCTTTCCACTTTAGTCTTTCCACTTTAGTCTTTCCACTATAGTCTCCACTTTATTCTGTCCACTACAGTCTTACCACTATAGTCGTCCCACTATAGTCTGTCCACTTTAATCTTTCCACTTTAGTCTGTCCACTTTAGTCTTTCCACTATAGACTGTCCACTTTAGTATTTCCACTATTCTCTGTCCACTTTAGTCTTTCGACTATAGTCTCCACTTTATTCTTTCCACTACAGTTTTTCACTATAGTCTTTCCCCTATGGTCTGTCCACTTTAGTCTTTCCACTTTAGTCTTTCCACTATAGTCTCCACTTTATTCTGTCCACTACAGTCTTTCCACTATAGTCTTTCCACTATAGTCTGTCCACTTTAGTCTTTTCACTTTAGTCTTTCCACTTTAATCTGTCCACTTTAGTCTTTCCACTAGAGTCTGTCCACTTTAGTCTGTCTACTTTAGTCTTTCCACTATAGTCTTTCCACTATAGTCTGTCCACTTTAGTCTTTCCACTTTAGTTTTTCCACTTTAGTCTGCCCACTTAGTCTTTCCACTAGAGTCTGTCAACTTTAGTCTGTCCACTTTATTCTTTCCACTATAGTCTTTCCACTATAGTCTGTCCACTTTAGTCTTTCCACTTTAGTTTTTCCACTTTAGTCTGTCCACTTAGTCTTTCCACTAGAGTCCGTCCACTTTAGTCTGTTCACTTTAGTCTGTCCACTTTAGTCTGTCCACTTTAGTCTTTCCACTTTAGTCATTTCCACTATAGTCTGTCCACTTTAGTCTTTCCATTTTAGTCTTTCCACTTTAGTCTGTCCACTTTATTCTTTCCACTATTCTCAGTCCACTTTAGTCTTTCCACTATTGTCTCCACTTTATTCTGTCCACTACAGTCTTTCCACTAAAGTCTTTCCACTATAGTCTGTCCACTTTAGTATTTCCACTTTAGTCTTTCCACTTTAGTCTGTCCACTTTAGTCTTTCCACTATAGTCTGTCCACTTTAGTCTTTCCACTTTAGTCTTTCCACTTTAGTCTTTCCACTATAGTCTCCACTTTATTCTGTCCACTACAGTCTTTCCACTATAGTCGTCCCACTATAGTCTGTCCACTTTAATCTTTCCACTTTAGTCTGTCCACTTTAGTCTTTCCACTATAGACTGTCCACTTTAGTCTTTCCACTATTCTCTGTCCACTTTAGTCTTTCCACTATAGTCTCCACTTTAGTCTTTCCACTACAGTTTTTCACTATAGTCTTTCTTCTATGGTCTGTCCACTTTAGTCTTTCCACTTTCGTCTTTCCACTTTAGTCTGTCCACTTTAGTCTTTCCACTATAGTCTGTCCACTTTAGTCTTTCCACTTTAGTCTTTCCACTTTAGTCTGTCCACTTAGTCTTTCCACTATAGTCTTTCCACTTTAGTCTGTCCACTTTAGTCTTTCCACTATAGACTGTCCACTTTAGTCTTCCCACTATAGTCTCCACTTTATTCTGTCCACTACAGTTTTTCTCTATAGTCTTTCCACTATGGTCTGTCCACTTTAGTCTTTCCACTATAGTCTCCACTTTAGTCTTTCCACTTTAGTCTTTCTACTATAGTCTCCACTTTATTCTGTCCACTACAGTCTTTCCACTA
This sequence comes from Branchinecta sandiegonensis, assembly GCA_030848855.1. Classification (NCBI taxonomy): domain Eukaryota; kingdom Metazoa; phylum Arthropoda; class Branchiopoda; order Anostraca; family Branchinectidae; genus Branchinecta; species Branchinecta sandiegonensis. The sequence goes on from JAUPMV010000132.1 coordinate 49,432, forward strand.
TAGTCTATCCACTATAGTCTGTCCACTTTAGTCTTTCCACTTTAGTCTTTCCGCTTTAGTCTGTCCACTTTAGTCTTTCCACTATAGACTGTCCACTTTAGTCTTTCCACTATTCTCTGTCCACTTTAGTCTTTCCACTATAGTCTCCACTTTATTCTGTCCACTACAGTCTTTCCACTATAGTCTTTCCACTATAGTCTGTCCACTTTAGTCTTTCCACTTTAGTCTTTCCACTTTAGTTTGTCCACTTTGGTCTTTCCACGTTAGTCTTTCCGCTTTAGTCTGTCCACTTAGTCTTCCGCTTCAGTCTTCCACTAGAGTCTGTCCACTTTAGTCTTTTCACTTTCGTCTGTCCACTTTATTCTGTCCACTACAGTCTTTTCACTATAGTCTTTCCACTATAGTCTGTCCACTTTAGTCTTTCCACTATTCTCTGTCCACTTTAGTCTTTCCACTTTAGTCTTTCGACTATAGTCTCCACTTTATTCCGTCCACTACAGTCTTTCCACTATAGTCTTTCCACTATAGTCTGTCCACTTTAGTCTTTCCACTTTAGTCTTTCCACTTTAGTTTGTCCACTTTGGTCTTTCCACTTTAGTCTTTCCGCTTTAGTCTGTCCACTTAGTCTTCCGCTTCAGTCTTCCACTAGAGTCTGTCCACTTTAGTCTTTTCACTTTCGTCTGTCCACTTTAGTCTGTCCACTTTAGTCTTTCCACTATTCTCTGTCCACTTTAGTCTTTCCACTATAGTCTCCACTTTACTCTGTCCACTACAGTCTTTCCACTCTAGTCTTTCCAATATAGTCTGTCCACTTTAGTCTTTCCACTTTATTCTGTCCACTACAGTCTTTCCACTATAGTCTTTCCACTATAGTCTGTCCACTTTAGTCTTTCCACTTTAGTCTTTCCACTTTAGTCTGTCCACTTTGGTCTTTCCACTTTAGTCTTTCCGCTTTAGTTGTCCACTTAATCTTTCCGCTTCAGTCTTTCTACTAGTGTCTGTCCACTATAGTCTTTCCACTATAGTCTGTCCACTTTAGTTTTTCCACTATAGTCTGTCCACTTTAGTCTTTCCACTTTAGTCTGTCCACTTTAGTTTTTCCACTATAGTCTGTCCACTTTAGTCTTTCCACTTTCGTCTTTCCGCTTTAGTATGTCCACTTAGTCTTTCCACTAGAGTTTGTCCACTTTAGTCTGTCCACTTTAGTGTTTCCACTTTAGTCTGTCCACTTTAGTCTTTCCACTTTAGTCATTTCCACTATAGTCTCCACTTTATTCTGTCCACTACAGTCTTTCCACTATAGTCTTTCCACTATAGTCTGTCCACTTTAGTCTTTCCACTATTCTCTGTCCACTTTAGTCTTTCCACTTTAGTCTTTCCACTATAGTCTCCACTTTATTCTTTCCACTACAGTCTTTCCACTATAGCTTTTCTACTATAGTCTGTCCACTTTAGTCTTTCCATTTTTGTCTTTCCAATGTAGTCTGTCCACTTTAGTCTTTCCACTTTAGTCTTTCCACTTTATTCTGTCCACTTCAGTGTGTACACTTTAGTCTTTCCACTTCAGTCTTCCCACTACAGTCTTTCCACTATAGTCTTTCCACTATAGTCTGTCCACTTTAGTCTTTCCACTTTAGTCTTTCCACTATAGTCTTTCCACTATAGTCTGTCCACTTTAGTCTTTCCACTTTAGTCTTTCCACTATAGTCTTTCCACTATAGTCTGTCCACTTTAGTCTTTCCACTTTAGTCTTTCCACTTTAGTCTGTCCACTTTAGTCTTTCCACTATAGACTGTCCACTTTAGTCTTTCCACTTTAGTCTGTCCACTTTAGTCTTTCCACTATGGTCTGTCCACTTCAGTCTTTCCACTTTAATCTTTCCACTTTAGTCTGTCCACTTTAGTCTTTCCCCTATACTCTGTCTACTTTAGTCTTTCCACTGTAGTCTTCTCACTTTATTCTGTCCACTTTGGTGTGTACACTTTAGTCTGTCCACTGAGTCTTTCCACTTTAGTCTTTCCACCACAGTCTTTCCACTATAGTCTTTCCACTAAAGTCTTTCCACTATAGTCTGTCCACTTTAGTATTTCCACTTTAGTCTTTCCACTTTAGTCTGTCCACTTTAGTCTTTCCACTATAGTCTGTCCACTTTAGTCTTTCCACTTTAGTCTTTCCACTTTAGTCTTTCCACTATAGTCTCCACTTTATTCTGTCCACTAAAGTCTTTCCACTATAGTCGTCCCACTATAGTCTGTCCACTTTAATCTTTCCACTTTAGTCTGTCCACTTTAGTCTTTCCACTATAGACTGTCCACTTTAGTCTTTCCACTATTCTCTGTCCACTTTAGTCTTTCCACTATAGTCTCCACTTTAGTCTTTCCACTACAGTTTTTCACTATAGTCTTTCTTCTATGGTCTGTCCACTTTAGTCTTTCCACTTTCGTCTTTCCACTTTAGTCTGTCCACTTTAGTCTTTCCACTATAGTCTGTCCACTTTAGTCTTTCCACTTTAGTCTTTCCACTTTAGTCTGTCCACTTAGTCTTTCCACTATAGTCTTTCCACTTTAGTCTGTCCACTTTAGTCTTTCCACTATAGACTGTCCACTTTAGTCTTCCCACTATAGTCTCCACTTTATTCTGTCCACTACAGTTTTTCTCTATAGTCTTTCCACTATGGTCTGTCCACTTTAGTCTTTCCACTTTCGTCTTTCCACTTTAGTCTGTCCACTTTAGTCTTTCCACTATAGTCTGTCCACTTTAGTCTTTCCACTTTAGTCTTTCCACTTTAGTCTGTCCACTTAGTCTTTCCACTATAGTCTTTCCACTTTAGTCTGTCCACTTTATTCTTTCCACTATAGACTGTCCACTTTAGTCTTTCCACTATAGTCTCCACTTTATTCTGTCCACTACAGTTTTTCTCTATAGTCTTTCCACTATGGTCTGTCCACTTTAGTCTTTCCACTTTCGTCTTTCCACTTTAGTCTGTCCACTTTAGTCTTTCCACTATAGTCTGTCCACTTTAGTCTTTCCACTTTAGTCTTTCCACTTTAGTCTTTCCACTATAGTCTCCACTTTATTCTGTCCACTACAGTCTTACCACTATAGTCGTCCCACTATAGTCTGTCCACTTTAATCTTTCCACTTTAGTCTGTCCACTTTAGTCTTTCCACTATAGACTGTCCACTTTAGTATTTCCACTATTCTCTGTCCACTTTAGTCTTTCCACTATAGTCTCCACTTTATTCTTTCCACTACAGTTTTTCACTATAGTCTTTCCCCTATGGTCTGTCCACTTTAGTCTTTCCACTTTAGTCTTTCCACTATAGTCTCCACTTTATTCTGTCCACTACAGTCTTTCCACTATAGTCTTTCCACTATAGTCTGTCCACTTTAGTCTTTTCACTTTAGTCTTTCCACTTTAATCTGTCCACTTTAGTCTTTCCACTAGAGTCTGTCCACTTTAGTCTGTCTACTTTAGTCTTTCCACTATAGTCTTTCCACTATAGTCTGTCCACTTTAGTCTTTCCACTTTAGTTTTTCCACTTTAGTCTGCCCACTTAGTCTTTCCACTAGAGTCTGTCCACTTTAGTCTGTCCACTTTATTCTTTCCACTATAGTCTTTCCACTATAGTCTGTCCACTTTAGTCTTTCCACTTTAGTTTTTCCACTTTAGTCTGTCCACTTAGTCTTTCCACTAGAGTCCGTCCACTTTAGTCTGTCCACTTTAGTCTGTCCACTTTAGTCTGTCCACTTAAGTCTTTCCACTTTAGTCATTTCCACTATAGTCTGTCCACTTTAGTCTTTCCATTTTAGTCTTTCCACTTTAGTCTGTCCACTTTATTCTTTCCACTATTCTCAGTCCACTTTAGTCTTTCCACTATTGTCTCCACTTTATTCTGTCCACTACAGTCTTTTCACTATAGTCTTTCCACTATAGTCTGTCCACTTTAGTCTTTCCACTATTCTCTGTCCACTTTAGTCTTTTCACTTTAGTCTTTCGACTATAGTCTCCACTTTATTCTGTCCACTTTATTTTGTCCACTTTGGTCTTTCCACTTTAGTCTTTCATCTTTAGTCTGTCCACTTAGTCTTCCGCTTCAGTCTTCCACTAGAGTCTGTCAACTTTAGTCTTTTCACTTTCGTCTGTCCACTTTAGTCTGTCCACTTTAGTCTTTCCACTTTAGTCTGTCCACTTTAGTCTTTCCACTAGTCTTTCCACTAGAGTCCGTCCACTTTAGTCTGTCCACTTTAGTCTGTCCACTTTAGTCTGTCCACTTTAGTCTTTCCACTTTAGTCATTTCCACTATAGTCTGTCCACTTTAGTCTTTCCACTTTAGTCTTTCCACTTTAGTCTGTCCACTTTATTCTTTCCACTATTCTCAGTCCACTTTAGTCTTTCCACTTTAGTCTTTCCACTATAGTCTCCACTTTATTCTGTCCACTACAGTCTTTTCACTATAGTCTTTCCACTATAGTCTGTCCACTTTAGTCTTTCCACTATTCTCTGTCCACTATAGTCTTTCCACTATAGTCTGTCCACTTTAGTCTTTCCACTTTAGACTTTCCACTTTAGTTTGTCCACTTTGGTCTTTCCACTTTAGTCTTTCCGCTTTAGTCTGTCCACTTAGTCTTCCGCTTCAGTCTTCCACTAGAGTCTGTCCACTTTAGTCTTTTCACTTTCGTCTGTCCACTTTAGTCTGTCCACTTTAGTCTTTCCACTTTAGTCTGTCCACTTTAGTCTTTCCACTATAGTCTGTCGACTTTAGTCTTTCCACTATAGTCTGTCCACTTTAGTCTTTCCACTTTAGTCTTTCTACTATAGTCTCCACTTTATTCTGTCCACTACAGTCTTTCCACTATAGTCTATCCACTATAGTCTGTCCACTTTAGTCTTTCCACTTTGGTCTTTCCACTTTAGTCTGTCCACTTTAGTCTTTCCACTATAGACTGTCCACTTTAGTCTTTCCACTATTCTCTGTCCACTTTAGTCTTTCCACTATAGTCTCCACTTTATTCTGTCCACTACAGTCTTTGCACTCTAGTCTTTCCAATATAGTCTGTCCACTTTAGTCTTTCCACTTTATTCTGTCCACTACAGTCTTTCCACTATAGTCTTTCCACTATAGTCTGTCCACTTTAGTCTTTCCACTTTAGTCTTTCCACTTTAGTCTGTCCACTTTGGTCTTTCCACTTTAGTCCTTCCGCTTTAGTTGTCCACTTAATCTTTCCGCTTCAATCTTTCTACTAGTGTCTGTCCACTATAGTCTTTCCACTATAGTCTGTCCACTTTAGTTTTTCCACTATAGTCTGTCCACTTTAGTCTTTCCACTTTAGTCTGTCCACTTTAGTTTTTCCACTATAGTCTGTCCACTTTAGTCTTTCCACTTTCGTCTTTCCGCTTTAGTCTGTCCACTTAGTCTTTCCACTAGAGTTTGTCCACTTTAGTCTGTCCACTTTAGTGTTTCCACTTTAGTCTGTCCACTTTAGTCTGTCCACTTTAGTCTTTCCACTTTAGTCATTTCCACTATAGTCTCCACTTTATTCTGTCCACTACAGTCTTTCCACTATAGTCTTTCCACTATAGTCTGTCCACTTTAGTCTTTCCACTATTCTCTGTCCACTTTAGTCTTTCCACTTTAGTCTTTCCACTATAGTCTCCACCTTATTCTTTCCACTACAGTCTTTCCACTATAGCTTTTCCACTATAGTCTTTCCACTTTAGTCTGTCCACTTTATTCTGTCCACTTCAGTGTGTACACTTTAGTCTTTCCACTTCAGTCTTCCCACTACAGTCTTTCCACTATAGTCTTTCCACTATAGTCTGTCCACTTTAGTCTTTCCACTTTAGTCTTTCCACTATAGTCTTTCCACTATAATCTGTCCACTTTAGTCTTTCCACTTTAGTCTTTCCACTTTAGTCTGTCCACTTTAGTCTTTCCACTATAGACTGTCCACTTTAGTCTTTCCACTTTAGTCTGTCCACTTTAGTCTTTCCACTATAGCCTGTCCACTTTAGTCTTTCCACTTTATTCTGTCCACTACAGTCTTTTCACTATAGTCTTTCCACTATAGTCTGTCCACTTTAGTCTTTCCCCTTTAGTCTTTCCACTTTAGTCTTTCCACTATAGACTGTCCACTTTAGGCTTTCCACTATTCTCTGTCCACTTTAGTCTTTCCACTATAGTCTCCACTTTATTCTGTCCACTTTAGTCTTTCCACTAGAGTCTGTCCACTTTAGTCTTTCCACTTTAGTCTTTCCACTTTGGTATGTCCACTTTAGTCTTTCCACTATAGTCTGTCCACTTTAGTCTTTCCACTATAGTCTGTCCACTTTAGTCTTTCCACTTTAGTTCTACTATAGTCTCCACTTCATTCTTTCCACTACAGTCTTTCCACTATAGTCTTTCCACTATAGTCTGTCCACTTTAGTCTTTCCACTATTCTCTGTCCACTTTAGTCTCTCCACTTTAGTCTTTCCACTATAGTCTGTCCACTTTAGTCTTCCCACTTTAGTCTTTCCGCTTTAGTCTGTCCACTTAGTCTTTCCACTAGAGTCTGTCCACTTTAGTCTGTCCACTTTAGTGTTTCCACTTTAGTCTTTCCACTTTATTCTTTCCACTATTCTCTTTCCACTTTAGTCTTTCCACTTTAGTCTTTCCACTATAGTCTCCACTTTATTCTGTCCACTACAGTCTTTCCACTATAGTCTTTCCAATATAGTCTGTCCACTTTAGTCTTTCCACTTTATTCTGTCCACTACAGTCTTTCCACTATAGTCTTTCCACTATAGTCTGTCCACTTTAGTCTTTCCACTTTAGTCTTTCCACTTTAGTCTGTCCACTTTGGTCTTTCCACTTTAGTCTTTCCGCTTTAGTTGTCCACTTAATCTTTCCGCTTCAGTCTTTCTACTAGTGTCTGTCCACTATAGTCTTTCCACTATTGTCTGTCCACTTTAGTTTTTCCACTATAGTCTGTCCACTTTAGTCTTTCCACTTTAGTCTGTCCACTTTAGTTTTTCCACTATAGTCTGTCCACTTTAGTCTTTCCACTTTCGTCTTTCCGCTTTAGTCTGTCCACTTAGTCTTTCCACTAGAGTTTGTCCACTTTAGTCTGTCCACTTTAGTGTTTCCACTTTAGTCTGTCCACTTTAGTCTGTCCACTTTAGTCTTTCCACTTTAGTAATTTCCACTATAGTCTCCACTTTATTCTGTCCACTACAGTCTTTCCACTATAGTCTTTCCACTATAGTCTGTCCACTTTAGTCTTTCCACTATTCTCTGTCCACTTTATTCTTTCAACTTTAGTCTTTCCACTATAGTCTCCACTTTATTCTTTCCACTACAGTCTTTCCACTATAGCTTTTCCACTATAGTCTGTCCACTTTAGTCTTTCCACTTTTGTGTTTCCACTGTAGTCTTTCTACTATAGTTTCCACTTTATTCTGTCCACTACAGTCTTTCCACTATAGTCTATCCACTATAGTCTGTCCACTTTAGTCTTTCCACTTTTGTGTTTCCACTGTAGTCTTTCTACTATAGTTTCCACTTTATTCTTTCCACCACAGTCTTTCCACTATAGTCTTTCCACTATAGTCTTTCCACTAAAGTCTTTCCACTATAGTCTGTCCACTTTAGTCTTTCCACTTTAGTCTTTCCACTTTAGTCTGTCCACTTTAGTCTTTCCACTATAGACTGTCCACTTTAGTCTTTCCCCTATACTCTGTCTACTTTAGTCTTTCCACTGTAGTCTTTTCACTTTATTCTGTCCACTTTGGTGTGTACACTTTAGTCTGTCCACTGAGTCTTTCCACTTTAGTCTTTCCACCACAGTCTTTCCACTATAGTCTTTCCACTATAGTCTTTCCACTAAAGTCTTTCCACTATAGTCTGTCCACTTTAGTCTTTCCACTTTAGTCTTTCCACTTTAGTCTGTCCACTTTAGTCTTTCCACTATAGACTGTCCACTTTAGTCTTTCCACTATTCTCTGTCCACTTTATTCTTTCCAATATAGTCTCCACTTCATTCTGTCCACTACAGTCTTTCCACTATAGTCTTTCCACTATAGTCTGTCCACTTTAGTCTTTCCACTATTCTCTGTCCACTTTAGTCTCTCCGCTTTAGTCTTTCCACTATAGTCTGTCCACTTTAGTCTTCCCACTTTAGTCTTTCCACTATAGTTTTTCCACTTTAGTCTGTCCACTTTAGTCTTTCCACTATAGACTGTCCACTTTAGTCTTTCCACTATTCTCTGTCCACTTTAGTCTTTACACTATAGTCTCCACTTTATTCTGTCCACTACAGTCTTTTCACTATAGTCTTTCCACTATAGTCTGTCCACTTTAGTCTTTCCCCTTTAGTCTTTCCACTTTAGTCTTTCCACTATAGACTGTCCACTTTAGGCTTTCCACTATTCTCTGTCCACTTTAGTCTTTCCACTACAGTCTCCACTTTATTCTGTCCACTACAGTCTTTCCACTATAGTCTTTCCACTATAGTCTGTCCAATTTAGTCTTTCCCCTTTAGTCTTTCCACTTTATTCTGTCCACTTTAGTCTTTCCACTAGAGTCTGTCCACTTTAGTCTTTCCACTTTAGTCTTTCCACTTTGGTATGTCCACTTTAGTCTTTCCACTATAGTCTGTCCACTTTAGTCTTTCCACTATAGTCTGTCCACTTTAGTCTTTCCACTTTAGTCTTTCTACTATAGTCTCCACTTCATTCTTTCCACTACAGTCTTTCCACTATAGTCTTTCCACTATAGTCTGTCCACTTTAGTCTTTCCACTATTCTCGGTCCACTTTAGTCTCTCCACTTTAGTCTTTCCACTATAGTCTGTCCACTTTAGTCTTCCCACTTTAGTCTTTCCGCTTTAGTCTGTCCACTTAGTCTTTCCACTAGAGTCTGTCCACTTTAGTCTGTCCACTTTAGTGTTTCCACTTTAGTCTTTCCACTTTATTCTTTCCACTATTCTCTTTCCACTTTAGTCTTTCCACTTTAGTCTTTCCACTATAGTCTCCACTTTATTCTGTCCACTACAGTCTTTCCACTATAGTCTTTCCAATATAGTCTGTCCACTTTAGTCTTTCCACTTTATTCTGTCCACTACAGTCTTTCCACTATAGTCTTTCCACTATAGTCTGTCCACTTTAGTCTTTCCACTTTAGTCTTTCCACTTTAGTCTGTCCACTTTGGTCTTTCCACTTTAGTCTTTCCGCTTTAGTTGTCCACTTAATCTTTCCGCTTCAGTCTTTCTACTAGTGTCTGTCCACTATAGTCTTTCCACTATTGTCTGTCCACTTTAGTTTTTCCACTATAGTCTGTCCACTTTAGTCTTTCCACTTTAGTCTGTCCACTTTAGTTTTTTCCACTATAGTCTGTCCACTTTAGTCTTTCCACTTTCGTCTTTCCGCTTTAGTCTGTCCACTTAGTCTTTCCACTAGAGTTTGTCCACTTTAGTCTGTCCACTTTAGTGTTTCCACTTTAGTCTGTCCACTTTAGTCTGTCCACTTTAGTCTTTCCACTTTAGTAATTTCCACTATAGTCTCCACTTATTCTGTCCACTACAGTCTTTCCACTATAGTCCTTTCCACTATAGTCTGTCCACTTTAGTCTTTCCACTATTCTCTGTCCACTTTAGTCTTTCAACTTTAGTCTTTCCACTATAGTCTCCACTTTATTCTTTCCACTACAGTCTTTCCACTATAGCTTTTCCACTATAGTCTGTCCACTTTAGTCTTTCCACTTTTGTGTTTCCACTGTAGTCTTTCTACTATAGTTTCCACTTTATTCTGTCCACTACAGTCTTTCCACTATAGTCTATCCACTATAGTCTGTCCACTTTAGTCTTTCCACTTCAGTCTTTCCACTTTAGTCTGTCCACTTTAGTCTTTCCACTATAGACTGTCCACTTTAGTCTTTCCACTATTCTCTGTCCACTTTAGTCTTTCAACTATAGTCTCCACTTTATTCTGTCCACTACAGTCTTTCCACTCTAGTCTTTCCAATATAGTCTGTCCACTTTAGTCTTTCCACTTTATTCTGTCCACTACAGTCTTTCCACTCTAGTCTTTCCAATATAGTCTGTCCACTTTAGTCTTTCCACTTTATTCTGTCCACTACAGTCTTTCCACTATTGTCTATCCACTATAGTTTGTCCACTTTAGTCTTTCCACTTTAGACTGTCCACTTTAGTCTTTCCACTATTCTCTGTCCACTTTAGTCTTTCCACTATAGTCTCCACTTTATTATGTCCACTACAGTCTTTCCACTCTAGTCTTTCCAATATAGTCTGTCCACTTTAGTCTTTCCACTTTATTCTGTCCACTACAGTCTTTCCACTATAGTCTTTCCACTATAGTCTTTCACTATAGTCTGTCCACTTTAGTCTTTCACTTTAGTCTTTCCACTTTAGTCTGTCCACTTTGGTCTTTCCACTTTAGTCTTTCCGCTTTAGTTGTCCACTTAATCTTTCCGCTTCAATCTTTCTACTAGTGTCTGTCCACTATAGTCTTTCCACTATAGTCTGTCCACTTTAGTTTTTCCACTATAGTCTGTCCACTTTAGTCTTTCCACTTTAGTCTGTCCACTTTAGTTTTTCCACTATAGTCTGTCCACTTTAGTCTTTCCACTTTCGTCTTTCCGCTTTAGTCTGTCCACTTAGTCTTTCCACTAGAGTTTGTCCACTTTAGTCTGTCCACTTTAGTGTTTCCACTTTAGTCTGTCCACTTTAGTCTGTCCACTTTAGTCTTTCCACTTTAGTCATTTCCACTATAGTCTCCACTTTATTCTGTCCACTACAGTCTTCCCACTATAGTCTTTCCACTATAGTCTGTCCACTTTAGTCTTTCCACTATTCTCTGTCCACTTTAGTCTTTCCACTTTAGTCTTTCCACTATAGTCTCCACCTTATTCTTTCCACTACAGTCTTTCCACTATAGCTTTTCCACTATAGTCTGTCCACTTTAGTCTTTCCACTTTTGTCTTTCCACTGTAGTCTGTCCACTTTAGTCTTTCCACTTTAGTCTTTCCACTTTATTCTGTCCACTTCAGTGTGTACACTTTAGACTTTCCACTTCAGTCTTCCCACTACAGTCTTTCCACTATAGTCTTTCCACTATAGTCTGTCCACTTTAGTCTTTCCACTTTAGTCTTTCCACTATAGTCTTTCCACTATAGTCTGTCCACTTTAGTCTTTCCACTTTAGTTTTTCCACTTTAGTCTGTCCACTTTAGTCTTTCCACTATAGACTGTCCACTTTAGTCTTTCCACTTTAGTCTGTCCACTTTAGTCTTTCCACTATAGTCTGTCCACTTTAGTTTTTCCACTTTAGTCTTTCCACTACAGTCTTTCCACTATAGTCTTTCCACTATGGTCTGTCCACTTCAGTCTTTCCACTTTAATCTTTCCACTTTAGTCTGTCCTCTTTAGTCTTTCCCCTATAATCTGTCTACTTTAGTCTTTCCACTGTCGTCTTTTCACTTTATTCTGTCCACTTTGGTGTGTACACTTTAGTTTGTCCACTGAGTCATTCCACTTTAGTCTTTCCACCACAGTCTTTCCACTATAGTCTTTCCACTATAGTCTTTCCACTAAAGTATTTCCACTATAGTCTGTCCACTTTAGTCTTTCCACTTTAGTCTTTCCACTTTAGTCTTTCCACTTTAGTCTGTCCACTTTAGTCTTTCCACTATAGACTGTCCACTTTAGTCTTTCCACTATTCTCTGTCCACTTTAGTCTTTCAACTATAGTCTCCACTTTATTCTGTCCACTACAGTCTTTCCACTCTAGTCTTTCCAATATAGTCTGTCCACTTTAGTCTTTCCACTTTATTCTGTCCACTACAGTCTTTCCACTCTAGTCTTTCCAATATAGTCTGTCCACTTTAGTCTTTCCACTTTATTCTGTCCACTACAGTCTTTCCACTATAGTCTATCCACTATAGTTTGTCCACTTTAGTCTTTCCACTTTAGACTGTCCACTTTAGTCTTTCCACTATTCTCTGTCCACTTTAGTCTTTCCACTATAGTCTCCACTTTATTATGTCCACTACAGTCTTTCCACTCTAGTCTTTCCAATATAGTCTGTCCACTTTAGTCTTTCCACTTTATTCTGTCCACTACAGTCTTTCCACTATAGTCTTTCCACTATAGTCTTTCCACTATAGTCTGTCCACTTTAGTCTTTCCACTTTAGTCTTTCCACTTTAGTCTGTCCACTTTGGTCTTTCCACTTTAGTCTTTCCGCTTTAGTTGTCCACTTAATCTTTCCGCTTCAATCTTTCTACTAGTGTCTGTCCACTATAGTCTTTCCACTATAGTCTGTCCCCTTTAGTTTTTCCACTATAGTCTGTCCACTTTAGTCTTTCCATTTTAGTCTGTCCACTTTAGTTTTTCCACTATAGTCTGTCCACTTTAGTCTTTCCACTTTCGTCTTTCCGCTTTAGTCTGTCCACTTAGTCTTTCCACTAGAGTTTGTCCACTTTAGTCTGTCCACTTTAGTGTTTCCACTTTAGTCTGTCCACTTTAGTCTGTCCACTTTAGTCTTTCCACTTTAGTCATTTCCACTATAGTCTCCACTTTATTCTGTCCACTACACTCTTTCCACTATAGTCTTTCCACTATAGTCTGTCCACTTTAGTCTTTCCACTATTCTCTGTCCACTTTAGTCTTTCCACTATAGTCTGTCCACTATAGTCTGTCCACTTTAGTCTTTCCACTTTTGTCTTTCCACTGTAGTCTGTCCACTTTAGTCTTTCCACTTTAGTCTTTCCACTTTATTCTGTCCACTTCAGTGTGTACACTTTAGTCTTTCCACTTCAGTCTTCCCACTACAGTCTTTCCACTATAGTCTTTCCACTATAGTCTGTCCACTTTAGTCTTTCCACTTTAGTCTTTCCACTATAGTCTTTCCACTATAGTCTGTCCACTTTAGTCTTTCCACTTTAGTCTTTCCACTTTAGTCTGTCCACTTTAGTCTTTCCACTATAGACTGTCCACTTTAGTCTTTCCACTTTAGTCTGTCCACTTTAGTCTTTCCACTATAGTCTGTCCACTTTAGTTTTTCCACTTTAGTCTTTCCACTACAGTCTTTCCACTATGGTCTGTCCACTTCAGTCTTTCCACTTTAATCTTTCCACTTTAGTCTGTCCACTTTAGTCTTTCCACTATAGTCTGTCCACTTTAGTTTTTCCACTTTAGTCTTTCCACTACAGTCTTTCCACTATAGTCTTTCCACTATGGTCTGTCCACTTCAGTCTTTCCACTTTAATCTTTCCACTTTAGTCTGTCCTCTTTAGTCTTTCCCCTATAATCTGTCTACTTTAGTCTTTCCACTGTCGTCTTTTCACTTTATTCTGTCCACTTTGGTGTGTACACTTTAGTTTGTCCACTGAGTCATTCCACTTTAGTCTTTCCACCACAGTCTTTCCACTACAGTCTTTCCACTATAGTCTTTCCACTAAAGTATTTCCACTATAGTCTGTCCACTTTAGTCTTTCCACTTTAGTCTTTCCACTTTAGTCTTTCCACTTTAGTCTGTCCACTTTAGTCTTTCCACTATAGACTGTCCACTTTAGTCTTTCCACTATTCTCTGTCCACTTTAGTCTTTCAACTATAGTCTCCACTTTATTCTGTCCACTACAGTCTTTCCACTCTAGTCTTTCCAATATAGTCTGTCCACTTTAATCTTTCCACTTTATTCTGTCCACTACAGTCTTTCCACTCTAGTCTTTCCAATATAGTCTGTCCACTTTAGTCTTTCCACTTTATTCTGTCCACTACAGTCTTTCCACTATAGTCTATCCACTATAGTTTGTCCACTTTAGTCTTTCCACTTTAGACTGTCCACTTTAGTCTTTCCACTATTCTCTGTCCACTTTAGTCTTTCCACTATAGTCTCCACTTTATTATGTCCACTACAGTCTTTCCACTCTAGTCTTTCCAATATAGTCTGTCCACTTTAGTCTTTCCACTTTATTCTGTCCACTACAGTCTTTCCACTATAGTCTTTCCACTATAGTCTTTCCACTATAGTCTGTCCACTTTAGTCTTTCCACTTTAGTCTTTCCACTTTAGTCTGTCCACTTTGGTCTTTCCACTTTAGTCTTTCCGCTTTAGTTGTCCACTTAATCTTTCCGCTTCAATCTTTCTACTAGTGTCTGCCCACTATAGTCTTTCCACTATAGTCTGTCCACTTTAGTTTTTCCACTATAGTCTGTCCACTTTAGTCTTTCCATTTTAGTCTGTCCACTTTAGTTTTTCCACTATAGTCTGTCCACTTTAGTCTTTCCACTTTCGTCTTTCCGCTTTAGTCTGTCCACTTAGTCTTTCCACTAGAGTTTGTCCACTTTAGTCTGTCCACTTTAGTGTTTCCACTTTAGTCTGTCCACTTTAGTCTGTCCACTTTAGTCTTTCCACTTTAGTCATTTCCACTATAGTCTCCACTTTATTCTGTCCACTACAGTCTTTCCACTATAGTCTTTCCACTATAGTCTGTCCACTTTAGTCTTTCCACTATTCTCTGTCCACTTTAGTCTTTCCACTTTAGTCTTTCCACTATAGTCTCCACCTTATTCTTTCCACTACAGTCTTTCCACTATAGCTTTTCCACTATAGTCTGTCCACTTTAGTCTTTCCACTTTTGTCTTTCCACTGTAGTCTGTCCACTTTAGTCTTTCCACTTTAGTCTTTCCACTTTATTCTGTCCACTTCAGTGTGTACACTTTAGTCTTTCCACTTCAGTCTTCCCACTACAGTCTTTCCACTATAGTCTTTCCACTATAGTCTGTCCACTTTAGTCTTTCCACTTTAGTCTTTCCACTATAGTCTTTCCACTATAGTCTGTCCACTTTAGTCTTTCCACTTTAGTCTTTCCACTTTAGTCTGTCCACTTTAGTCTTTCCACTATAGACTGTCCACTTTAGTCTTTCCACTTTAGTCTGTCCACTTTAGTCTTTCCACTATAGTCTGTCCACTTTAGTTTTTCCACTTTAGTCTTTCCACTACAGTCTTTCCACTAGTCTTTCCACTATGGTCTGTCCACTTCAGTCTTTCCACTTTAATCTTTCCACTTTAGTCTGTCCTCTTTAGTCTTTCCCCTATACTCTGTCTACTTTAGTCTTTCCACTGTCGTCTTTTCACTTTATTCTGTCCACTTTGGTGTGTACACTTTAGTCTGTCCACTGAGTCATTCCACTTTAGTCTTTCCACCACAGTCTTTCCACTATAGTCTTTCCACTATAGTCTTTCCACTAAAGTATTTCCACTATAGTCTGTCCACTTTAGTCTTTCCACTTTAGTCTTTCCACTTTAGTCTTTCCACTTTAGTCTTTCCACTATAGACTGTCCACTTTAGTCTTTCCACTATTCTCTGTCCACTTTATTCTTTCCAATATAGTCTCCACTTCATTCTGTCCACTACAGTCTTTCCACTATAGTCTTTCCACTATAGTCTGTCCACTTTAGTCTTTCCACTATTCTCTGTCCACTTTAGTCTCTCCACTTTAGTCTTTCCACTATAGTCTGTCCACTTTAGTCTTCCCACTTTAGTCTTTCCGCTTTAGTCTGTCCACTTAGTCTTTCCACTAGAGTCTGTCCACTTTAGTCTGTCCACTTTAGTGTTTCCACTTTAGTCTGTCCACTTTATTCTTTCCACTATTCTCTTTCCACTTTAGTCTTTCCACTTTAGTCTTTCCACTATAGTCTCCACTTTATTCTGTCCACTACATTCTTTCCACTATAGTTTTTCCACTTTAGTCTGTCCACTTTAGTCTTTCCACTATAGACTGTCCACTTTAGTCTTTCCACTATTCTCTGTCCACTTTAGTCTTTCCACTATAGTCTCCACTTTATTCTGTCCACTACAGTCTTTCCACTATAGTCTTTCCACTATAGTCTGTCTACTTTAGTCTTTCCCCTTTAGTCTTTCCACTTTAGTCTTTCCACTATAGACTGTCCACTTTAGTCTTTCCACTATTCTCTGTCCACTTTAGTCTTTCCACTATAGTCTCCACTTTATTCTGTCCACTACAGTCTTTCCACTATAGTCTTTCCACTATAGTCTGTCCACTTAATCTTTCCCCTTTAGTCTTTCCACTTTAGTCTGTCCACTTTAGTCTTTCCACTAGAGTCTGTCCACTTTAGTCTTTCCACTTTAGTCTTTCCACTTTGGTATGTCCACTTTAGTCTTTCCACTATAGTTTGTCCACTTTAGTCTTTCCACTATAGTCTGTCCACTTTAGTCTTTCCACTTTAGTCTTTCTACTATAGTCTCCACTTCATTCTGTCCACTACAGTCTTTCCACTATAGTCTTTCCACTATAGTCTGTCCACTTTAGTCTTTCCACTATTCTCTGTCCACTTTAGTCTCTCCACTTTAGTCTTTCCACTATTCTCTGTCCACTTTATTCTTTCCAATATAGTCTCCACTTCATTCTGTCCACTACAGTCTTTCCAGAATAGTCTTTCCACTATAGTCTGTCCACTTTAGTCTTTCCACTATTCTCTGTCCACTTTAGTCTCTCCACTTTAGTCTTTCCACTATAGTCTGTCCACTTTAGTCTTCCCACTTTAGTCTTTCCGCTTTAGTCTGTCCACTTAGTCTTTCCACTAGAGTCTGTCCACTTTAGTCTGTCCACTTTAGTGTTTCCACTTTAGTCTGTCCACTTTATTCTTTCCACTATTCTCTTTCCACTTTAGTCTTTCCACTTTAGTCTTTCCACTATAGTCTCCACTTTATTCTGTCCACTACAGTCTTTCCACTATAGTCTTTCCACTATAGTCTGTCCACTTTAGTCTTTCCCCTTTAGTCTTTCCACTTAAGTCTGTCCACTTTAGTCTTTCCACTAGAGTCTGTAACTTTAGTCTTTCCACTTTAGTCTTTCCGCTTTAGTCTGTCCACTTAGTCTTTCCACTAGAGTCTGTCCACTTTAGTCTGTCCACTTTAGTGTTTCCACTTTAGTCTGTCCACTTTATTCTTTCCACTATTCTCTTTCCACTTTAGTCTTTCCACTTTAGTCTTTCCACTATAGTCTCCACTTTATTCTGTCCACTACAGTCTTTCCACTATAGTCTTTCCAATATAGTCTGTCCACTTTAGTCTTTCCACTTTATTCTGTCCACTACAGTCTTTCCACTATAGTCTTTCCACTATAGTCTGTCCACTTTAGTCTTTCCACTAGAGTCTGTCCACTTTAGTCTTTCCACTTTAGTCTTTCCACTTTAGTCTGTCCACTTTGGTCTTTCCACTTTAGTCTTTCCGCTTTAGTTGTCCACTTAATCTTTCCGCTTCAGTCTTTCTACTAGTGTCTGTCCACTATAGTCTTTCCACTATAGTCTGTCAACTTTAGTTTTTCCACTATAGTCTGTCCACTTTAGTCTTTCCACTTTAGTCTGTCCACTTTAGTTTTTCCACTATAGTCTGTCCACTTTAGTCTTTCCACTTTCGTCTTTCCGCTTTAGTCTGTCCACTTAGTCTTTCCACTAGAGTTTGTCCACTTTAGTCTGTCCACTTTAGTGTTTCCACTTTAGTCTGTCCACTTTAGTCTTTCCACTTTAGCAATTTCCACTATAGTCTCCACTTTATTCTGTCCACTACAGTCTTTCCACTATAGTCTTTCCACTTTTGTGTTTCCACTGTAGTCTATTAGGGGAATATTTTTATTAATGAATTTCTCCCGACTGCGTTTTCTCAGCCGTAAAGAAATTCACTGGTTTCAGTATGTGTTTCATGGAGCAAAGGCTATCTCATTTTCTCCGACTGGACAATGCACAGAGAGCACAGTTACCGAGACGGCTGATTTGTTTGTATTTCTCGGAGCATACGCGATCTAGATTGCCTCTGACCAGTTAAGAAAGAAATAGTGGAGTTGCGCAGGTGGCAGAAGTGTTTTGCGTTCACGTAGTATGCACCGTCTGGATTACATCCGATTGATCATGCTATCTGCAGTATTGTTTACGAGATGGTGTACGTGTTCCTGAATTTGGAGGCAAACCTAAAGAAGTAATTTTTGAAACAATTTAGTTTTATTATAAATGGAAGATTTGGAAAAGAAAATGTTTGTATATCGCCGAAGCTATAAATATTACAATAATGTGAGTAACGGTCTACTTTTATCCAAATTTGCCTTTTCAGCAGCAGGATTAAGTGCGTTTTTAATACTACCTTTAGCGTCTTTAAGTTTGGGTTCCGTTATTATCGAAATAACTGAAAAACATTTAAACATTGCAGATAGAAAAGCTGAATACAAAACCACGTATAATTTTTACACTGAATTGGTATCAATGCTAAAATGTGGTCAATTAACGGTTGAAGAGGTTATTCAGCGTGAAGCAGAAATGCGTAAAACATATGGATTTTTTCCTCGCGAAAAATACATGAAACAAGTCAGTTTGAATGGTTATAAATATTGTAAAAATAATTCCATAATAAATCAAGAGAAATTACCCAAAGTGTAGTATATTGCTTTCATAAGATTGAAAACTCTATCCTCATATTCATATACGCATTAATTGCCTGCGTCATTCATAACCAGTACCTGAGTAACCCCTCGCCAACCAGTACACCTTTGTCCAAGTGAGTAACCCCTCGCCAACCAGTACACCTTTGTCCAAGTGAATACCCCCTCACCACCCAGTAAACCTCCTCTTCCTGGAACTGTGGTACACCAGTGTCCAACCCCTCACCCAGGCCCCTTGGGGTGGTGGGTGAATTCAGACAAACATTGATTCGTGACGCAAAGCATAATTTTCTCTGGTATTCTCTTCATAAAACGTTCAATGTGCTCCGACTCTCAGATCCAGTTTCTACGCGCAATAATTACCTGTATTTTCATAACCAGTACCCACCATTAATTTCGTAGCCTAATTGTCTCCCGTTTTCTCATCTTAAAACTTTCAACAAAAAATTACCACTAGCTCCGATAGATCAGTTGGCTAGCGTCTAGCTAACGCAAATTGCCCGCTGTTGTATCATGAGATCGAACCTCGCTGCTAACAATTTTGATAGTAGTGAGTGACGGCGGGAAAAAACTCTTTGAGTTTCCTCTCCCATCGGAGCTGCCTCCAGACAATAAATACATTCACAACTACAACAACAACCAAAAACTCGGGGTGCAACTCCATCGCACCTCTTAACTTTCCCCGTATTTATTGTCTGGAGGCGAGAGGTTTTGCAACTATTTACGATGACTCATATCACATCAGAAAACGGAAACTTTGTGGATCGGATGAGGACCCCGACAGCTCAGTTGGTTAGCGCTTGGCCGGTGCAAAACTAACGTCTGTCAAGACCTCGGTTCGAATCCCAGCGCTGGCAGTTTCTGTTGGTAGGGACACTGATAGCCATCACAGTATTTTGCTTTGCGTGTCTGCTTAACGCAACCATTCGTCACAGTCTGGGGATGTGAGGTTTTGAAGAAATATTCTATAAATTTCAAAATGATGAACTTTTTTGTGTGTTAGTTTCTCTCACCAGATAGTCTGGATTTTTATTAAAGAAAATCAGCCGCTAATAAATGGAGGTCTTGAATACAATCAGCATGAATAAATACAATGAGACAATCAAGAAAGAACAGTTGGTATTAGGCTTGAAATATACCATCGTTAAAATGAGAATGGCTAAAACAAAATATGGAGATAAGTCAGTTGTAGTTATCAATCATAACAAGAAGATGTGTGATCTGTTTATACCACAGAGATACAATTCGATTGCTAATGAGTTACTTCTAAAGAACAATCTTATTTTGCAGCCTATTTTGCGTGTAAATAAGAACTCGGAACAATACGTTGACTTGGAACTGTTTACTCAGTAATTGGGGGTATTTGGATAAAAAATTGAAAAAAGCAAAAAAAAAAAGAAGTAGTTTATATGTAGTATAAAGGTTAATATTTCCTATTTCTTGGTACCTTTATTTGGAAAAAAAAGAAAATACAAATATCTATAAAAAGGGTGAAATTTCGGAAAAAAGCATGTTAAAATTTAAGAAATCGATGTTAAAATGGGGTTTTGAAATTTGGGGGAGGGTGGGGTAGAAACCGGTTTATATAACTACTCACTATAGTCTTTCCACTATAGTCTGTCCACTTTAGTCTTTCCACTTTAGCCTTTCCACTTTAGTCTTTCCACTTTAGTCTGTCCACTTTAGTCTTTCCACTATAGTCTGTCCACTTTAGTCTTTCCACTATTCTCTGTCCACTTTAGTCTTTCCACTTTAGTCTTTCCACTATAGTCTCCACTTTCTTCTGTCCACTACAGTTTTTCCAATATAGTCTTTCCACTATAGTCTGTCCACTTTATTCTGTCCACTACAGTCTTTCCAATTTAGTCTTTCCACTATTCTCTGTCCACTTCAGTCTTTCCACTATAGTATCCACTTTATTCTGTCCACTACATTCTTTCCACTATAGTCTGTCCACTTTAGTCTTTCCACTTTAGTCATTCCACTTTAGTCTGTCCACTTTAGTCTTTCCACTATAGTCTGTCCACTTTAGTCTTTCCACTATTCTCTGTCCACTTTAGTCTTTCCACTTTAGTCTTTCCACTATAGTCTCCACTTTATTCTGTCCACTACAGTCTTTCCACTATAGTCTTTCCACTATATTCTGTCCACTTTAGTCTTTCCACTTTAGTCTTTCCACTATAGTCTCCACTTTATTCTGTCCACTTCAGTGTGTACACTTTAGTCTTTCCACTGAGTCTTTCCACTTCAGTCTTACCACTATAGTCTTTCCACTTTAGTCTTTCCACTTTAGTCTTTCCACTATAGTCTCCACTTTATTCTGTCCACTACAGTCTTTCCAATTTAGTCTTTCCACTATTCTCTGTCCACTTTAGTCTTTCCACTATAGTCTCCACTTTATTCTGTCCACTATAGTCTTTCCACTATAGTCTTTCCACTATTCTCTGTCCACTTCAGTCTTTCCACTATAGTATCCACTTTATTCTGTCCACTCCATTCTTTCCACTATAGTCTGTCCACTTTAGTCTTTCCACTTTAGTCATTCCACTTTAGTCTGTCCACTTTAGTCTTTCCATTATAGTCTGTCCACTTTAGTCTTTCCACTATTCTCTGTCCACTTTAGTCTTTCCACTTTAGTCTTTCCACTATAGTCTCCACTTTATTCTGTCCAATACAGTCTTTCCACTATAGTCTTTCCACTATTCTCTGTCCACTTTAGTCTTTCCACTTTAGTCTTTCCACTATAGTCTCCACTTTATTCTGTCCACTACAGTCTTTCCACTATAGTCTTTCCACTATAGTCTGTCCACTTTAGTCTTTCCAATTTAGTCTTTCCACTATTCTCTGTCGACTTTAGTCTTTCCACTATAGTCTCCACTTTATTCTGACCACTATAGTCTTTCCACTATAGTCTTTCCACTATAGTCTGTCCACTTTAGTCTTTCCACTATTCTCTGTCCACTTTAGTCTTTCCACTTTAGTCTGTCCACTTTAGTCTTTCCACTATAGTCTGTCCACTTTAGTCTTTCCACTATAGTCTCCACTTTATTCTGTCCACTACAGTCTTTCCACTATAGTCTTTCCACTATAGTCTGTCCACTTTAGTCTTTCCACTTTCGGCTTTCCACTATAGTCTCCACTTTATTCTGTCCACTACAGTCTTTCCAATTTAGTCTTTCCACTATTCTCTGTCGACTTTAGTCTTTCCACTATAGTCTCCACTTTATTCTGACCACTATAGTCTTTCCACTATAGTCTGTCCACTTTAGTCTTTCCACTTTCGGCTTTCCACTATAGTCTCTACTTTATTCTGTCCACTACAGTCTTTCCAATTTAGTCTTTCCACTATTCTCTGTCGACTTTAGTCTTTCCACTATAGTCTCCACTTTATTCTGTCCACTACAGTCTTTCCACTATAGTCTTTCCACTATAGTCTGTCCACTTTAGTCTTTCCACTTTAGTCTGTCCACTTTAGTCTTTCCACTATAGTCTGTCCACTTTAGTCTTTCCACTATTCTCTGTCCACTTTAGTCTTTCCACTTTAGTCTTTCCACTATAGTCTCCACTTTATTCTGTCCACTACAGTCTTTCCACTATAGTCTTTTCACTATAGTCTGTCCACTTTAGTCTTTCCACTTTAGTCTTTCCACTATAGTCTCCACTTTATTCTGTCCACTACAGTGTGTACACTTTAGTCTTTCCACTGAGTCTTTCCACTTCAGTCTTTCCACTATAGTCTTTCCACTTTAGTCTGTCCTCTATAGTCTCCACTTTATTCTGTCCACTACAGTCTTTCCAATTTAGTCTTTCCACTATTATCTGTCCACTTTAGTCTTTCCACTATAGTCTCCACTCTATTCTGTCCACTATAGTCTTTCCACTATAGTCTTTCCACTTTAGTCTTTCCACTATAGTCTTTCCACCATAGTCTGTCCCTTTTAGTCTTTCCACTTTAGTCCTTCCACTATTCTCTGTCCACTTTAGTCTTTCCACTACAGTCTTTCCACTATAGTCTTTCCACTATAGTCTGTCCACTTTAGTCTTTCCACTTTAGTCTTTCCAATATAGTCTCCACTTTATTCTGTCCACTACAGTCTTTCCAATTTAGTCTTTCCACTATTCTCTGTCCACTTTAGTCTTTCCACTATAGTCTCCACTTTATTCTGTCCACTATAGTCTTTCCACTATAGTCTTTCCACTATAGTCTGTCCACTTTAGTCTTTCCACTATTCTCTGTCCACTTTAGTCTTTCCACTATAGTCTCCACTTTATTCTGTCCACTACAGTCTTTCCACTATAGTCTTTCCACTATAGTCTGTCCACTTTAGTCTTTCCACTTTAGTCTTTCCACTATAGTCTCCACTTTATTCTGTCCACTACAGTCTTTCCAATTTAGTCTTTCCCCTATTCTCTGTCCACTTCAGTCTTTCCACTATAGTATCCACTTTATTCTGTCCACTACATTCTTTCCACTATAGTCTGTCCACTTTAGTCTTTCCACTCTAGTCATTCCACTTTAGTCTGTCCACTTTAGTCTTTCCACTATAGTCTGTCCACTTTAGTCTTCCACTATTCTCTGTCCACTTTAGTCTTTCCACTTTAGTCTTTCCACTATAGTCTCCACTTTATTCTGTCCACTACAGTCTTTCCACTATAGTCTTTCCACTATAGTCTGTCCACTTTAGTCTTTCCACTTTAGTCTTTCCACTATAGTCTCCACTTTATTATGTCCACTTCAGTGTGTACACTTTAGTCTTTCCACTGAGTCTTTCCACTTCAGTCTTTCAACTATAGTCTTTCCACTTTAGTCTTTCCACTTTAGTCTTTCCACTATAGTCTCCACTTTATTCTGTCCACTACAGTCTTTCCAATTTAGTCTTTCCACTATTCTCTGTCCACTTTAGTCTTTCCACTATAGTCTCCACTTTATTCTGTCCACTATAGTCTTTCCACTATAGTCTTTCCACTTTAGTCTTTCCACTATAGTCTTTCCACTATAGTCTGTCCCTTTTAGTCTTTCCACTTTAGTCCTTCCACTATTCTCTGTCCACTTTAGTCTTTCCACTACAGTCTTTCCACTATAGTCTGTCCACTTTAGTCTTTCCACTTTAGTCTTTCCACTATAGTCTCCACTTTATTCTGTCCACTACAGTCTTTCCAATTTAGTCTTTCCACTATTCTCTGTCCACTTTAGTCTTTCCACTATAGTCTCCACTTTATTCTGTCCACTATAGTCTTTCCACTATAGTCTTTCCACTATAGTCTGTCCACTTTAGTCTTTCCACTATTCTCTGTCCACTTTAATCTTTCCACTATACTCTCCACTTTATTCTGTCCACTACAGTCTTTCCACTGTAGTCTTTCCACTATAGTCTGTCCACTTTAGTCTTTCCACTTTAGTCTTTCCACTTTAGTCTGTCCACTTTAGTCTTTCCACTATAGTCTGTCCACTTTAGTCTTTCCACTATTCTCTGTCCACTTTAGTCTTTCCACTTTAGTCTTTCCACTATAGTCTCCACTTTATTCTGTCCACTACAGTCTTTCCACTATAGTCTTTCCACTTTAGTCTTTCCACTTTAGTCTTTCCACTTTCGGCTTTCCACTATAGTCTCCACTTTATTCTGTCCACTACAGTCTTTCCAATTTAGTCTTTCCACTATTCTCTGTCGACTTTAGTCTTTCCACTATAGTCTCCACTTTATTCTGTCCACTATAGTCTTTCCACTATAGTCTTTCCACTATAGTCTGTCCACTTTAGTCTTTCGACTATTCTCTGTCCACTTTAGTCTTTCCACTATACTCTCCACTTTATTCTGTCCACTACAGTCTTTCCACTATAGTCTTTCCACTATAGTCTGTCCACTTTAGTCTTTCCACTTTAATCTTTCCACTTTAGTCTGTTCACTTTAGTCTTTCCACTATAGTCTGTCCACTTTAGTCTTTCCACTATTCTCTGTCCACTTTAGTCTTTCCACTTTAGTCTTTCCACTATTCTCTGTCCACTTTAGTCTTTCCACTTTAGTCTTTCCACTATAGTCTCCACTTTATTCTGTCCACTACAGTCTTTCCACTATAGTCTTTCCACTATAGTCTGTCCACTTTAGTCTTTCCACTTTCGGCTTTCCACTATAGTCTCCACTTTATTCTGTCCACTACAGTCTTTCCAATTTAGTCTTTCCACTATTCTCTGTCCACTTTAGTCTTTCCACTATAGTCTCCACTTTATTCTGTCCACTATAGTCTTTCCACTATAATCTTTCCAATATAGTCTGTCTACTTTAGTCTTTCCAATATTCTCTGTCCACTTTAGTGTTTCCACTATACTCTCCACTTTATTCTGTCCACTACAGTCTTTCCACTATAGTCTTTCCACTATAGTCTGTCCACTTTAGTCTTTCCACTTTAATCTTTCCACTTTAGTCTGTCCACTTTAGTCTTTCCACTATAGTCTGTCCACTTTAGTCTTTCCACTTTTGTCTTTCCACTTTATTCTGTCCACTTCAGTGTGTACACTATAGTCTGTCCACTTTAGTCTTTCCACTACAGTCTCCACTTTATTCTGTCCACTACAATCTTTCCACTTTAGTCTTTCCAATACTCTCTGTCCACTTTAGTTTTAGTTTTTATTCTGTCCACTATAGTCTTTCCACTATAGTCTTTCCACTATAGTCTTTCCACTATAGTCTTTCCACTTTAGTCTTTCCACTATAGTCTTTCCACTATAGTCTGTCCCTTTTAGTCTTTCCACTTTAGTCCTTCCACTATTCTCTGTCCACTTTAGTCTTTCCACTACAGTCTTTCCACTATAGTCTGTCCACTTTAGTCTTTCCACTTTAGTCTTTCCACTATAGTCTCCACTTTATTCTGTCCACTACAGTCTTTCCAATTTAGTCTTTCCACTATTCTCTGTCCACTTTAGTCTTTCCACTATAGTCTCCACTTTATTCTGTCCACTATAGTCTTTCCACTATAGTCTTTCCACTATAGTCTGTCCACTTTAGTCTTTCCACTATTCTCTGTCCACTTTAATCTTTCCACTATACTCTCCACTTTATTCTGTCCACTACAGTCTTTCCACTGTAGTCTTTCCACTATAGTCTGTCCACTTTAGTCTTTCCACTTTAGTCTTTCCACTTTAGTCTGTCCACTTTAGTCTTTCCACTATAGTCTGTCCACTTTAGTCTTTCCACTATTCTCTGTCCACTTTAGTCTTTCCACTTTAGTCTTTCCACTATAGTCTCCACTTTATTCTGTCCACTACAGTCTTTCCACTATAGTCTTTCCACTTTAGTCTTTCCACTTTAGTCTTTCCACTTTCGGCTTTCCACTATAGTCTCCACTTTATTCTGTCCACTACAGTCTTTCCAATTTAGTCTTTCCACTATTCTCTGTCGACTTTAGTCTTTCCACTATAGTCTCCACTTTATTCTGTCCACTATAGTCTTTCCACTATAGTCTTTCCACTATAGTCTGTCCACTTTAGTCTTTCGACTATTCTCTGTCCACTTTAGTCTTTCCACTATACTCTCCACTTTATTCTGTCCACTACAGTCTTTCCACTATAGTCTTTCCACTATAGTCTGTCCACTTTAGTCTTTCCACTTTAATCTTTCCACTTTAGTCTGTTCACTTTACTCTTTCCACTATAGTCTGTCCACTTTAGTCTTTCCACTATTCTCTGTCCACTTTAGTCTTTCCACTTTAGTCTTTCCACTATTCTCTGTCCACTTTAGTCTTTCCACTTTAGTCTTTCCACTATAGTCTCCACTTTATTCTGTCCACTACAGTCTTTCCACTATAGTCTTTCCACTATAGTCTGTCCACTTTAGTCTTTCCACTTTCGGCTTTCCACTATAGTCTCCACTTTATTCTGTCCACTACAGTCTTTCCAATTTAGTCTTTCCACTATTCTCTGTCCACTTTAGTCTTTCCACTATAGTCTCCACTTTATTCTGTCCACTATAGTCTTTCCACTATAATCTTTCCAATATAGTCTGTCTACTTTAGTCTTTCCAATATTCTCTGTCCACTTTAGTGTTTCCACTATACTCTCCACTTTATTCTGTCCACTACAGTCTTTCCACTATAGTCTTTCCACTATAGTCTGTCCACTTTAGTCTTTCCACTTTAATCTTTCCACTTTAGTCTGTCCACTTTAGTCTTTCCACTATAGTCTGTCCACTTTAGTCTTTCCACTTTTGTATTTCCACTTTATTCTGTCCACTTCAGTGTGTACACTATAGTCTGTCCACTTTAGTCTTTCCACTACAGTCTCCACTTTATTCTGTCCACTACAATCTTTCCACTTTAGTCTTTCCAATACTCTCTGTCCACTTTAGTTTTAGTTTTTATTCTGTCCACTATAGTCTTTCCACTATAGTCTTTCCACTGTAGTCTGTCCACTTTAGTCCTTCCACTATTCTCTGTCCACTTTAGTCTTTCCACTATAGTCTCCACTTTATTCTGTCCACTACAGTCTTTCCACTATAGTCTTTCAACTATAGTCTGTCCACTTTAGTCTTTCCACTTTAGTTTTTCGACTTTAGTCTGTCAACTTCAGTCTTTCCACTATAGTCTGTCTACTAGTAAGTAAGTAAGTAAGTAAGTAATTTATTTATGACCCGCCATTTTGAAAAGGCGGAGTAAATGACAAAAGTAAAGAAAATAAACAAAACACATATATACACACAGAAAAAGACACTTAATTTTTAATCTTCGGTCAGGAAGCAGTGGACGACATCGTGTGCTGTTTGGGCCTTGTTGTCCATGAGTTTTGAAAGTGATGACGAAACATCCAAAAGGGTAACACTTGCGTCTTGAATTTTGAATTTCTCCGTCAATGTATGGTTATGACATAATTTCGACAAGTGGAGCAGGTGCTTTGCATATTTAAAATAACATGATCTCATCTTTTTAATCTCCTTCTTTCGCAGAACATGAGTGACGCCAGAACGAAATAGTATAGAAGGAGCGCAGAAGGTGCTGTACAAATTTCCCAAAGCTTTACGATTATAGCGCCTCCGGTTGGGGACGATGCGCCCATAGGCGCTACGGATCGACTTATAAACTTCTTGAACAACCGATGAGCAAAATTTTGACAATGAAGATTTGAATGTTATGCCGAGCCACCGTAGAGAGTCTGTTGATTTGACGATGAACGATCCAAGAGATATAGAAGCATTAGATGCACTCGAACAATTTGATGAAGGGTTGAAATGCAGGTACTCACATTTTGAAAGGTTAACTTCAAGGCCAATTTTCAGAAGTTCTGACGACAGCTTACTTACATTTTTTGTGAGTGTGGATCGGCTACGGCTTACTAAGAGCAAGTCGTCCGCATAGGCTATGTAGCTGAAGGCATAGTCTTTATAGAAGTAAGCAGGAAGCAAAGAATCGAGACAAGAAGATATGGCCGATTTGAAGATGTAGGGAGATAAGACTCCCCCTTGGCGAACACCAGTTCGGACAGAAATAATCTCTGACAAGCTACCTTGCCATTTGAACCTTACTGAAGAATGACCATACCAAAATTTTAACAGATAGACGACAGACAGATTCACGCCAGAAGTAATGAGAGAAAATAGGGCCTGAGAATGCGTTATATTGTCAAAAGCACCAGCTATATCTATAGAACATATATGTATAGAAGGCTTGTCGCGGGTAGCCTGTTTCATCATTTTTGTCAATATGTGATGAGCATGCGCACAACTGGCGCTCGAACGGAATCCAAACTGCATTGAACCAAAGCTACATTTTTCAACTAGATCTGGAAGAAGGACGTATTCCAGGATTTTGCTTATGGTACAAGAAACTGTAATTGGCCGATAGCTTTTGCAAAGGTCCGCGTCTTTCCCTCGCTTAATCACCGATGTTATAGTACCCAGGAGGAAACTATTCGGAACCAAACCCTGGCATAAACAAATTTGAAATAGCAGCTGAAGGTGTTTTGTTAAAGCTGGACACTCAATTTTGAAAAAATCGGCACTAAGGCCATCAGAATCTGTAGAACCAGTTCTTCTTAATTTTCGGAAAGCAATTTCGATGGAAGAACAAGTAACGGGAAGAACAGAAGGTTGAAATATTTTCCTTGGTAGGTAATTAAGAAGTAAATTTTCAAAGTACTGCTGAATCTGGTTTTTGCAACCACTGAATAGACCACGGTAGTGGTTGGTCCAGTCAGCCATAGTTCGCGCGGAAGGAGGTACAGCTGAACCTTTATCTGTACGAAGGACCTTTTGCCACGCTTTTTTGTCACTGGGAGCATCTAAGCCTTTCAAACGAGCATTTTTAAGGGAAGATTTGTATTCACGCTTTGTTTTAGCTTTTAGATTAAAAACAGTACCATTCTCTGGGCGTCCACAAGCAATCCAAATTTTTAGCCAAAATTTTGCTGTGTTTTTTGCCTTCTTAACTTCAGGACTGACTTTCCAAATAGGTTTCCTTGTACCAACTCGAATTCTCTCAGTCGGTACAGCAATATCGGCTGCCAATTTCAAGCAATGGACAAGCTCGCTATAATAACAATTAATATCAACGGACGAAGTAGTAGCTGCTATACCAGTCTGAAGAAGGTGAAAAGGAACTTTTAAAAGCGAGAGAAGATTAGTTAATGTAGAAATGTAGAGCACAGTATCTATACAATTCCAGTTACGCTTTTGGATCCAAGCCTTCTTGGGATTTGGACGACTGATTCGAGCAACAGGGACAACCAAACAGAAAGACAGAGGCAGATGGTCGTCCTCAATTTTCTCCTCATCAACCTCAACAATACCGTCAATGAGACTTGTTTCAGAAACAATCAAATGATCTGAGAACTGAGAAAAGTGGACAGACTATATTGGAAAGACTAAAGTGGACAGACTAGTGGACTAGTGGACAGAATAAAGTGTAGACTGTAGTGGAAAGACTAAAGGGGAAAGAGAATAGTGGAAAGACTAAAGTGGACAGTCTATAGTGGAAAGACTAAAGTGGACAGACTAAAGTGGAAAGACTAAAGTGGAAAGACGAAAGTGGACAGACTATAGTGGAAAGACTATAGTGGAAAGACTGTATTGGACAGAACAAAGTGGAGGCTATAGCGGAAAGACTAAAGTGGAAAGACTAAAGTGGACAGACTATAGTGGAAAGACTAAAGTGGACAGACTATAGTGGAAAGACTAAAGTGGACAGACTAAAGTGGAAAGACTAAAGTGGAAAGACTAAAGTGGACAGAAGATAGTGGAAATGACTAAAGTGGAAAGACTAAAGTGGACAGACTCTAGTGGAAAGACTGAAGCGGAAAGACTAAAGTGGACAGAGAGTAGTGGAAAGACTAAAGTGGACAGACTATAGTGAAAAGACTAAAGTGGACAGAAAGTGGAAAGACTATAGTGGAAAGACTGTAGTGGACAGAATAAAGTGGAGACTAAAGTGGAAAGACTAAAGTGGACAGAGAATAGTGGAAAGACTAAAGTGGACAGACTATAATGGAAAGACTATAGTGGAAAGACTGTAGTGGACAGAATAAAGTGGAGACTATAGTGGAAAGAGTAAAGTGGAAAGACCAAAATGGAAAGAGAATAGTGGAAAGACTAAAGTGGACAGACTATATTGGAAAGACTAAAGTGGACAGACTAAGGTGGAAAGACTAAAGTGGAAAGACTAAAGTGGACAGACTATATTGGAAAGACTATAGTGGAAAGACTAAAGTGGACAGAGAATAGTGGAAAGACTAAAGTGGACAGACTATAGTGGAAAGACTATAGTGGAAAGACTGTAGTGGACAGAATAAAGTGGAGACTATAGTGGAAAGACTAAAGTGGAAAGACTAAAGTTGACAGAGAATAGTGGAAAGACTAAAGTGGTTAGACTTTAGTGGAAAGACTATAGTGGAAAGACTGTAGTGAACAGAATAAAGTGGAGACTATAGTGGAAAGACTAAAGTGGAAAGACTAAACTGGACAGACTATAGTGGAAAGACTGAAGTGGACAGACTAAAGTGGAAAAACTAAAGTGGAAAGACTACAGTGGAAAGACTAAAGTGGACAGACTATGGTGGAAAGACTATAGTGGAAAAACTGTAGTAGACAGAATAAAGTGGAGACTATAGTGGAAACACTAAAGTGGACAGAGAATAGTGGAAAGGCTAAAGTGGACAGACTATAGTGGAAAGACTAAAGTGGACAGACTAAGGTGGAAAGACTAAAGTGGACAGACTATATAGGAAAGACTATAGTGGAAAGACTAAAGTGGACAGAGAATAGTGGAAAGACTAAAGTAGACAGACTATAGTGGAAAGACTATAGTGGAAAGACTGAAGTGGACAGAATAAAGTGGAGACTATAGTGGAAAGACTAAAGTGGAAAGACTAAAGTTGACAGAGAATAGTGGAATGACTAAAGTGGTAAGACTGTAGTGGACAGAATAAAGTGGAGACTGTAGTGGAAAGACTAAAGTGGAAAGACTACAGTGGACAGACTAAAGTAGAAAGACTAAAGTGGACAGACTATAGTGGAAAGACTAAAGTGGACAGACTATAGTGGAAAGACTAAAGTGGACAGACTAAAGTAGAAAGACTAAAGTGGAAAGACTAAAGTGGACAGACTATAGTGGAAAGAATATAGTGGAAAGACTGTAGTGGACAGAATAAAGTGGAGAGTATAGTGGAAAGTCTAAAGTGGACAGAGAATAGTGGAAAGACTAAAGTGGACAGACTATAGTGGAAAGACTGTAGTGGACAGAATAAAGTGGAGACTATAGTGGAAAGACTAAAGTGGAAAGATTAAAGTGGAAAGACTAAAGTGGAAAGACTATAGTGGAAAGACTGTAGTGGACAGAATAAAGTGGAGACTATAGTGGAAAGACTAAAGTGGAAAGACTAAACTGGACAGACTATAGTGGAAAGACTGAAGTGGGCAGACTAAAGTGCAAAAACTAAAGTGGAAAGACTAAAGTGGACGGACTATAGTGGAAAGACTATATTGGAAAGACTGTAGTGGACAGAATAAAGTGGAGACTATAGTGGGAAGACCAAAGTGGAAAGACTAAAGTGGACAGAGAATAGTGGAAAGACTATAGTGGAAAGACAGTAGTAGAAAGATTAAAGTGGAGACTATAGTGGAAAGACTATAGTGGAAAGACTGTAGTAGACAGAATAAAGTGGAGACTGTAGTGGAAAGAATAAAGTGGACAGACTATAGTGGAAAGACTGAAGTGGGCAGACTAAAGTGGAAAAACTAAAGTGGAAAGACTAAAGTGGACGGACTATAGTGGAAAGACTATAGTGGAAAGACTGCAGTGGACAGAATAAAGTACAGACTATAGTGGAAAGACTAAAGTGGACAGACTAAGGTGGAAAGACTAAAGTGGACAGACTATATAGGAAAGACTATAGTGGAAAGACTAAAGTGGAAAGAGAATAGTGGAAAGACTAAAGTGGACAGACTATAGTGGAAAGACTATAGTGGAAAGACTAAAGTGGACAGAGAATAGTGGAAAGACTAAAGTTGACAGACTATAGTGGAAAGACTATAGTGGAAAGACTGTAGTGGACAGAATAAAGTGGAGACTATATTGGAAAGACTATAGTGGAAAGACTAAAGTGGTAAGACTAAAGTTGACAGAGAATAGTGGAAAGACTAAAGTGGAAAGACTGTAGTGGACAGAATAAAGTGGAGACTATAGTGGAAAGATTAAAGTGGAAAGACTACAGTGGACAGACTATAGTGGAAAGACTATAGTGGAAAGACAGTAGTGGACAGAATAAAGTGGAGACTATAGTGGAAAGACTAAAGTGGACAGAGAATATTGGAAAGACCAAAGTGGATAGACTTTAGTGGAAAGACTATAGTGGAAAGACTGTAGTGGACAGAATAAAGTGGAGACTATAGTGGAAAGACTAAAGTGGAAAGACTAAACTGGACAGACTATCGTGGAAAGACTGAAGTGGGCAGACTAAAGTGGAAAAACTAAAGTGGAAAGACTAAAGTGGACGGACTATAGTGGAAAGACTATAGTGGAAAGACTGCAGTGGACAGAATAAAGTGGAGACTATAGTGGAAAGACTAAAGTGGACAGACTATAGTGGAAAGACTATAGTGGAAAGACTGTAGTGGACAGAATAAAGTGGAGATTATAGTGGAAAGACTAAAGTGGACAGACTAAAGTGGACAGAATCTAGTGGAAAGACTAAGTGGACAGACTAAAGCGGAAAGACTAAAGTGGAAAGACTAAAGTGGACAGACTATAGTGGAAAGACTAAAGTGGACAGACTAAAGTGGAAAGACTAAAATGGAATGACTAAAGTGGACAGACTATAGTGGAAAGACTATAGTGGAGAGACTAACTGGACAGACTAAAGCGGAAAAACTAAAGTGGAAAGATTAGAGTGGACAGACTATAGTGGAAAGATTAAAGTGGAAAGACTAAAGTGGACAGACTATAGTGGAAAGACTGTAGTGGACAGAATAAAGTGGAGACTATAGTGGAAAGACTAAAGTGGAAAGACTAAACTGGACAGACTATAGTGGAAAGACTGAAGTGGACAGACTAAAGTGGAAAAACTAAAGTGGAAAGACTACAGTGGAAAGACTAAAGTGGACAGACTATAGTGGAAAGACTATAGTGGAAAAACTGTAGTAGACAGAATAAAGTGGAGACTATAGTGGAAAGACTAAAGTGGAAAGACTAAAGTTGACAGAGAATAGTGGAATGACTAAAGTGGTAAGACTGTAGTGGACAGAATAAAGTGGAGACTATAGTGGAAAGACTAAAGTGGAAAGACTAAACTGGACAGACTATAGTGGAAAGACTGAAGTGGACAGACTAAAGTGGAAAAACTAAAGTGGAAAGACTACAGTGGAAAGACTAAAGTGGACAGACTATAGTGGAAAGACTATAGTGGAAAAACTGTAGTAGACAGAATAAAGTGGAGACTATAGTGGAAAGACTAAAGTGGACAGAGAATAGTGGAAAGGCTAAAGTGGACAGACTATAGTGGAAAGACTAAAGTGGACAGACTAAGGTGGAAAGACTAAAGTGGACAGACTATATAGGAAAGACTATAGTGGAAAGACTAAAGTGGACAGAGAATAGTGGAAAGACTAAAGTAGACAGACTATAGTGGAAAGACTATAGTGGAAAGACTGAAGTGGACAGAATAAAGTGGAGACTATAGTGGAAAGACTAAAGTGGAAAGACTAAAGTTGACAGAGAATAGTGGAATGACTAAAGTGGTAAGACTGTAGTGGACAGAATAAAGTGGAGACTGTAGTGGAAAGACTAAAGTGGAAAGACTACAGTGGACAGACTAAAGTGGAAAGACTAAAGTGGACAGACTATAGTGGAAAGACTAAAGTGGACAGACTATAGTGGAAAGACTAAAGTGGACAGACTAAAGTAGAAAGACTAAAGTGGAAAGACTAAAGTGGACAGACTATAGTGGAAAGAATATAGTGGAAAGACTGTAGTGGACAGAATAAAGTGGAGAGTATAGTGGAAAGTCTAAAGTGGACAGAGAATAGTGGAAAGACTAAAGTGGACAGACTATAGTGGAAAGACTGTAGTGGACAGAATAAAGTGGAGACTATAGTGGAAAGACTAAAGTGGAAAGATTAAAGTGGAAAGACTAAAGTGGACAGACTATAGTGGAAAGACTGTAGTGGACAGAATAAAGTGGAGACTATAGTGGAAAGACTAAAGTGGAAAGACTAAACTGGACAGACTATAGTGGAAAGACTGAAGTGGGCAGACTAAAGTGCAAAAACTAAAGTGGAAAGACTAAAGTGGACGGACTATAGTGGAAAGACTATATTGGAAAGACTGTAGTGGACAGAATAAAGTGGAGACTATAGTGGGAAGACCAAAGTGGAAAGACTAAAGTGGACAGAGAATAGTGGAAAGACTATAGTGGAAAGACAGTAGTAGAAAGATTAAAGTGGAGACTATAGTGGAAAGACTATAGTGGAAAGACTGTAGTAGACAGAATATAGTGGAGACTGTAGTGGAAAGAATAAAGTGGACAGACTATAGTGGAAAGACTGAAGTGGGCAGACTAAAGTGGAAAAACTAAAGTGGAAAGACTAAAGTGGACGGACTATAGTGGAAAGACTATAGTGGAAAGACTGCAGTGGACAGAATAAAGTACAGACTATAGTGGAAAGACTAAAGTGGACAGACTAAGGTGGAAAGACTAAAGTGGACAGACTATATAGGAAAGACTATAGTGGAAAGACTAAAGTGGACAGAGAATAGTGGAAAGACTAAAGTGGACAGACTATAGTGGAAAGACTATAGTGGAAAGACTAAAGTGGACAGAGAATAGTGGAAAGACTAAAGTTGACAGACTATAGTGGAAAGACTATAGTGGAAAGACTGTAGTGGACAGAATAAAGTGGAGACTATATTGGAAAGACTATAGTGGAAAGACTACAGAGAACAGACTATATTGGAAAGACTATAGTGGAAAGACTAAAGTGGACAGAGAATAGTGGAAAGACTAAAGTTGACAGACTATAGTGGAAAGACTATAGTGGAAAGACTGTAGTGGACAGAATAAAGTGGAGACTATATTGGAAAGACTATAGTGGAAAGACTAAAGTGGTAAGACTAAAGTTGACAGAGAATAGTGGAAAGACTAAAGTGGAAAGACTGTAGTGGACAGAATAAAGTGGAGACTATAGTGGAAAGATTAAAGTGGAAAGACTACAGTGGACAGACTATAGTGGAAAGACTATAGTGGAAAGACAGTAGTGGACAGAATAAAGTGGAGACTATAGTGGAAAGACTAAAGTGGACAGAGAATAGTGGAAAGACCAAAGTGGATAGACTTTAGTGGAAAGACTATAGTGGAAAGACTGTAGTGGACAGAATAAAGTGGAGACTATAGTGGAAAGACTAAAGTGGAAAGACTAAACTGGACAGACTATCGTGGAAAGACTGAAGTGGGCAGACTAAAGTGGAAAAACTAAAGTGGAAAGACTAAAGTGGACGGACTATAGTGGAAAGACTATAGTGGAAAGACTGCAGTGGACAGAATAAAGTGGAGACTATAGTGGAAAGACTAAAGTGGACAGACTATAGTGGAAAGACTATAGTGGAAAGACTGTAGTGGACAGAATAAAGTGGAGATTATAGTGGAAAGACTAAAGTGGACAGACTAAAGTGGACAGAATCTAGTGGAAAGACTAAGTGGACAGACTAAAGCGGAAAGACTAAAGTGGAAAGACTAAAGTGGACAGACTATAGTGGAAAGACTAAAGTGGACAGACTAAAGTGGAAAGACTAAAATGGAATGACTAAAGTGGACAGACTATAGTGGAAAGACTATAGTGGAAAGACTAACTGGACAGACTAAAGCGGAAAAACTAAAGTGGAAAGATTAGAGTGGACAGACTATAGTGGAAAGATTAAAGTGGAAAGACTAAAGTGGACAGACTATAGTGGAAAGACTGTAGTGGACAGAATAAAGTGGAGACTATAGTGGAAAGACTAAAGTGGAAAGACTAAAGTGGACAGAGAATAGTGGAAAGACCAAAGTGGACAGACTATAATGGAAAGACTATAGTGGAAAGACTGTAGTGGACAGAATAAAGTGGAGACTATAGTGGAAAGACCAAGGTGGAAAGACTAAAGTGGACATAGAATAGTGGAAAGACTAAAGTGGACAGACTATAGTGGAAAGACTATAGTGGAAAGACTGTAGTGGACAGAATAAAGCTGAGACTATAGTGGAAAGACAAAGTGGAAAGACTAAACCGGACAAACTATAGTGGAAAGACTGAAGTGGACAGACTAAAGTGGAAAAACTAAAGTGGAAAGACTAAAGTGGACAGACTATAGTGGAAAGACTATAGTGGAAAGACTGTAGTGGACAGAATAAAGTGGTGACTATAGTGGAAAGACTAAAGTGGAAAGACTAAAGTGGACAGAGAATAGTGGAAAGACTAAAGTGGACAGACTATAATGGAAAGACTAAAGTGGACAGACTATAGTGGAAAGACTAAAGTGGAAATACTAAACTGGACAGACTATAGTGGAAAGAATAAAGTGGGCAGACTAAAGTGGAAAAACGAAAGTGGAAAGACTAACTGTACAGACTAAAGCGGAAAGACTAAAGTGGAAAGATTAAAGTTGACAGACTATAGTGGAGACTATAGTGGAAAGACTAAAGTGGGCAGACTATAGTGGAAAGACTATAGTGGAAAGACTGTAGTGGACAGAATAAAGTGGAGATTATAGTGGAAAGACTAAAGTGGACAGATTAAAGTGGACAGACTCTAATGGAAAGACTAAGTGGACAGACTAAAGCGGAAAGACGAAAGTGGAAAGACTAAAGTGGACAGACTATAGTGGAAAGACTAAAGTGGACGGACTAAAGTGGAAAGACTAAAGTGGAAAGACTAAAGTGGACAGACTGTAGTGGAAAGACTATAGTGGAAATACTAACTGGACAGATTAAAGCGGAAAGACTAAAGTGGAAAGATTAAAGTGGACAGACTATAGTGGAAAGATTAAAGTGGAAAGACTAAAGTGGACAGACTATAGTGGAAAGACTATAGTGGAAAGACTGTAGTGGACAGAATAAAGTGGAGACTAGAGTGGAAAGACTAAAGTGGAAAGACTAAAGTGGACAGAGAATAGTGGAAAGACTAAAGTGGAAAGACTATAATGGAAAGACTATAGTGGAAAGACTATAGTGGAAAGACTGTAGTTGACAGAATAAAGTGGAGACTATAGTCGAAAGACTAAAGTGGAAAGATTAAAGTGGACAGACTATAGTGGAAAGACTGAAGTGGACAGACTAAAGTGGAAAAACTAAGTGGAAAGACTAAAGTGGACAGACTATAGTGAAAAGACTATAGTGGAAAGACTGTAGTGGACAGAATAAAGTGGAGACTGTAGTGGAAAGACTAAAGTGGACAGACTAAAGTGGACAGACTCTAGTGGAAAGACTAAGTGGACAGACTAAAGCGGAAAGACTAAAGTGGAAAGACTAAAGTGGACAGACTATAGTGGAAAGACTAAAGTGGACAGACTAAAGTGGAAAGACTAAAGTGGAAAGACTAAAGTGGACAGACTATAGTGGAAAGACTATAGTGGAAAGACTAAGTGGACAGACTAAAGCGGAAAGACTAAAGTGGAAAGACTAAAGTGGACAGACTATAGTGGAAAGACTAAAGTGGACAGACTAAAGTGGAAAGACTAAAGTGGAAAGACTAAAGTGGACAGACTATAGTGGAAAGACTATAGTGGAAAAAATGTAGTTGACAGAATAAAGTGTAGACTGTAGTGGAAAGACTATAGGGGAAAGAGAATAGTGGAAAGACTAAAGTGGACAGTCTATAGTGGAAAGACTAAAGTGGACAGACTAAAGTGGAAAGACTAAAGTGGAAAGACTAAAGTGGACAGACTATAGTGGAAAGACTATAGTGGAAAGACTGTAGTAGACAGAACAAAATGGAGGCTATAGCGGAAAGACTAAAGTGGAAAGACTAAAGTGGACAGACTATAGTGGAAAGACTAAAGTGGACAGACTATAGTGGAAAGACTAAAGTGGACAGACTAAAGTGGAAAGACTAAAGTGGAAAGACTAAAGTGGACAGAAGATAGTGGAAATGACTAAAGTGGAAAGACTAAAGTGGACAGACTCTAGTGGAAAGACTGAAGCGGAAAGACTAAAGTGGACAGAGAGTAGTGGAAAGACTAAAGTGGACAGACTATAGTGGAAAGACTAAAGTGGACAGAAAGTGGAAAGACTATAGTGGAAAGACTGTAGTGGACAGAATAAAGTGGAGACTATAGTGGAAAGACTAAAGTGGACAGAGAATAGTGGAAAGACCAAAGTGGACAGACTATAATGGAAAGACTATAGTGGAAAGACTGTAGTGGACAGAATAAAGTGGAGACTATAGTGGAAAGAGTAAAGTGGAAAGACTAAAATGGAAAGAGAATAGTGGAAAGACTAAAGTGGACAGACTATATTGGAAAGACTAAAGTGGACAGACTAAGGTGGAAAGACTAAAGTGGAAAGACTAAAGTGGACAGACTATATTGGAAATTCTATAGTGGAAAGACTAAAGTGGACAGAGAATAGTGGAAAGACTAAAGTGGACAGACTATAGTGGAAAGACTATAGTGGAAAGACTGTAGTGGACAGAATAAAGTGGAGACTATAGTGGAAAGACTAAAGTGGAAAGACTAAAGTTGACAGAGAATAGTGGAAAGACTAAAGTGGATAGACTTTAGTGGAAAGACTATAGTGGAAAGACTGTAGTGAACAGAATAAAGTGGAGACTATAGTGGAAAGACTAAAGTGGAAAGACTAAACTGGACAGACTATAGTGGAAAGACTGAAGTGGACAGACTAAAGTGGAAAAACTAAAGTGGAAAGACTACAGTGGAAAGACTAAAGTGGACAGACTATAGTGGAAAGACTATAGTGGAAAAACTGTAGTAGACAGAATAAAGTGGAGACTATAGTGGAAAGACTAAAGTGGACAGAGAATAGTGGAAAGACTAAAGTGGACAGACTATAGTGGAAAGACTAAAGTGGACAGACTAAGGTGGAAAGACTAAAGTGGACAGTCTATATTGGAAAGACTATAGTGGAAAGACTAAAGTGGACAGAGAATAGTGGAAAGACTAAAGTGGACAGACTATAGTGGAAAGACTATAGTGGAAAGACTGTAGTGGACAGAATAAAGTGGAGACTATAGTGGAAAGACTAAAGTGGAAAGACTAAAGTTGACAGAGAATAGTGGAATGACTAAAGTGGTAAGACTGTAGCGGACAGAATAAAGTGGAGACTGTAGTGGAAAGACTAAAGTGGAAAGACTACAGTGGACAGACTAAAGTGGAAAGACTAAAGTGGACAGACTATAGTGGAAAGACTAAAGTGGACAGACTATAGTGGAAAGACTAAAGTGGACAGACTAAAGTAGAAAGACTAAAGTGGAAAGACTAAAGTGGACAGACTATAGTGGAAAGAATATAGTGGAAAGACTGTAGTGGACAGAATAAAGTGGAGAGTATAGTGGAAAGTCAAAAGTGGACAGAGAATAGTGGAAAGACTAAAGTGGACAGACTATAGTGGAAAGACTGTAGTGGACAGAATAAAGTGGAGACTATAGTGGAAAGACTAAAGTGGAAAGATTAAAGTGGACAGACTATAGTGAAAAGACTATAGTGGAAAGACTGTAGTGGACAGAATAAAGTGGAGACTATAGTGGAAAGACTAATGTGGACAGACTTTAGTGAAAAGACTATAGTGGAAAGACTGTAGTGGACAGAATAAAGTGGACAGACTATAGTGGAAAGACTAAAGTGGACAGACTAAAGTGGAAAGACTATAGTGGAAAGACTAAAGTGGACAGACTATAGTGGACAGACTATAGTGGAAAGAATAAAGTGGGCAGACTAAAGTGGAAAAACTAAAGTGGAAAGACTAACTGGACAGACTAAAGCGGAAAGACTAAAGTGGAAAGATTAAAGATGACAGACTATAGTGGAAAGACTAAAGTGGGGAGACTATAGTGGAAAGACTATAGTGGAAAGACTAAAGTGGACAGACTAAAGTGGACAGACTCTAATGGAAAGACTAAGTGGACAGACTAAAGCGGAAAGACTAAAGTGGAAAGACTAAAGTGGACAGACTATAGTGGAAAGACTAAAGTGGACAGACTAAAGTGGAAAGACTAAAGTGGAAAGACTAAAGTGGACAGACTATAGTGGAAAGACTATAGTGGAAAGACTAACTGGACAGATTAAAGCGGAAAGACTAAAGTGGAAAGATTAAAGTGGACAGACTATAGTGGAAAGATTAAAGTGGAAAGACTAAAGTGGACAGACTATAGTAGAAAGACTATAGTGGAAAGACTG
This sequence comes from Branchinecta sandiegonensis, assembly GCA_030848855.1. Classification (NCBI taxonomy): domain Eukaryota; kingdom Metazoa; phylum Arthropoda; class Branchiopoda; order Anostraca; family Branchinectidae; genus Branchinecta; species Branchinecta sandiegonensis. The sequence continues at coordinate 89,740 of JAUPMV010000132.1, forward strand.
TAGTGGACAGAATAAAGTGGAGACTAGAGTGGAAAGACTAAAGTGGACAGAGAATAGTGGAAAGACTAAAGTGGAAAGACTATAATGGAAAGACTATAGTGGAAAGACTATAGTGGAAAGACTGTAGTTGACAGAATAAAGTGGAGACTATAGTCGAAAGACTAAAGTGGAAAGATTAAAGTGGACAGACTATAGTGGAAAGACTGAAGTGGACAGACTAAAGTGGAAAAACTAAGTGGAAAGACTAAAGTGGACAGACTATAGTGAAAAGACTATAGTGGAAAGACTGTAGTGGACAGAATAAAGTGGAGACTGTAGTGGAAAGACTAAAGTGGACAGACTAAAGTGGACAGACTCTAGTGGAAAGACTAAGTGGACAGACTAAAGCGGAAAGACTAAAGTGGAAAGACTAAAGTGGACAGACTATAGTGGAAAGACTAAAGTGGACAGACTAAAGTGGAAAGACTAAAGTGGAAAGACTAAAGTGGACAGACTATAGTGGAAAGACTATAGTGGAAAGACTAAGTGGACAGACTAAAGCGGAAAGACTAAAGTGGAAAGACTAAAGTGGACAGACTATAGTGGAAAGACTAAAGTGGACAGACTAAAGTGGAAAGACTAAAGTGGAAAGACTAAAGTGGACAGACTATAGTGGAAAGACTATAGTGGAAAACATGTAGTTGACAGAATAAAGTGTAGACTGTAGTGGAAAGACTATAGGGGAAAGAGAATAGTGGAAAGACTAAAGTGGACAGTCTATAGTGGAAAGACTAAAGTGGACAGACTAAAGTGGAAAGACTAAAGTGGAAAGACTAAAGTGGACAGACTATAGTGGAAAGACTATAGTGGAAAGACTGTAGTAGACAGAACAAAATGGAGGCTATAGCGGAAAGACTAAAGTGGAAAGACTAAAGTGGACAGACTATAGTGGAAAGACTAAAGTGGACAGACTATAGTGGAAAGACTAAAGTGGACAGACTAAAGTGGAAAGACTAAAGTGGAAAGACTAAAGTGGACAGAAGATAGTGGAAATGACTAAAGTGGAAAGACTAAAGTGGACAGACTCTAGTGGAAAGACTGAAGCGGAAAGACTAAAGTGGACAGAGAGTAGTGGAAAGACTAAAGTGGACAGACTATAGTGGAAAGACTAAAGTGGACAGAAAGTGGAAAGACTATAGTGGAAAGACTGTAGTGGACAGAATAAAGTGGAGACTATAGTGGAAAGACTAAAGTGGACAGAGAATAGTGGAAAGACCAAAGTGGACAGACTATAATGGAAAGACTATAGTGGAAAGACTGTAGTGGACAGAATAAAGTGGAGACTATAGTGGAAAGAGTAAAGTGGAAAGACTAAAATGGAAAGAGAATAGTGGAAAGACTAAAGTGGACAGACTATATTGGAAAGACTAAAGTGGACAGACTAAGGTGGAAAGACTAAAGTGGAAAGACTAAAGTGGACAGACTATATTGGAAATTCTATAGTGGAAAGACTAAAGTGGACAGAGAATAGTGGAAAGACTAAAGTGGACAGACTATAGTGGAAAGACTATAGTGGAAAGACTGTAGTGGACAGAATAAAGTGGAGACTATAGTGGAAAGACTAAAGTGGAAAGACTAAAGTTGACAGAGAATAGTGGAAAGACTAAAGTGGATAGACTTTAGTGGAAAGACTATAGTGGAAAGACTGTAGTGAACAGAATAAAGTGGAGACTATAGTGGAAAGACTAAAGTGGAAAGACTAAACTGGACAGACTATAGTGGAAAGACTGAAGTGGACAGACTAAAGTGGAAAAACTAAAGTGGAAAGACTACAGTGGAAAGACTAAAGTGGACAGACTATAGTGGAAAGACTATAGTGGAAAAACTGTAGTAGACAGAATAAAGTGGAGACTATAGTGGAAAGACTAAAGTGGACAGAGAATAGTGGAAAGACTAAAGTGGACAGACTATAGTGGAAAGACTAAAGTGGACAGACTAAGGTGGAAAGACTAAAGTGGACAGTCTATATTGGAAAGACTATAGTGGAAAGACTAAAGTGGACAGAGAATAGTGGAAAGACTAAAGTGGACAGACTATAGTGGAAAGACTATAGTGGAAAGACTGTAGTGGACAGAATAAAGTGGAGACTATAGTGGAAAGACTAAAGTGGAAAGACTAAAGTTGACAGAGAATAGTGGAATGACTAAAGTGGTAAGACTGTAGCGGACAGAATAAAGTGGAGACTGTAGTGGAAAGACTAAAGTGGAAAGACTACAGTGGACAGACTAAAGTGGAAAGACTAAAGTGGACAGACTATAGTGGAAAGACTAAAGTGGACAGACTATAGTGGAAAGACTAAAGTGGACAGACTAAAGTAGAAAGACTAAAGTGGAAAGACTAAAGTGGACAGACTATAGTGGAAAGAATATAGTGGAAAGACTGTAGTGGACAGAATAAAGTGGAGAGTATAGTGGAAAGTCAAAAGTGGACAGAGAATAGTGGAAAGACTAAAGTGGACAGACTATAGTGGAAAGACTGTAGTGGACAGAATAAAGTGGAGACTATAGTGGAAAGACTAAAGTGGAAAGATTAAAGTGGACAGACTATAGTGAAAAGACTATAGTGGAAAGACTGTAGTGGACAGAATAAAGTGGAGACTATAGTGGAAAGACTAATGTGGACAGACTATAGTGAAAAGACTATAGTGGAAAGATTGTAGTGGACAGAATAAAGTGGACAGACTATAGTGGAAAGACTAAAGTGGACAGACTAAAGTGGAAAGACTATAGTGGAAAGACTAAAGTGGACAGACTATAGTGGACAGACTATAGTGGAAAGAATAAAGTGGGCAGACTAAAGTGGAAAAACTAAAGTGGAAAGACTAACTGGACAGACTAAAGCGGAAAGACTAAAGTGGAAAGATTAAAGATGACAGACTATAGTGGAAAGACTAAAGTGGGGAGACTATAGTGGAAAGACTATAGTGGAAAGACTGTAGTGGACAGAATAAAGTGGAGATTATAGTGGAAAGACTAAAGTGGACAGACTAAAGTGGACAGACTCTAATGGAAAGACTAAGTGGACAGACTAAAGCGGAAAGACTAAAGTGGAAAGACTAAAGTGGACAGACTATAGTGGAAAGACTAAAGTGGACAGACTAAAGTGGAAAGACTAAAGTGGAAAGACTAAAGTGGACAGACTATAGTGGAAAGACTATAGTGGAAAGACTAACTGGACAGATTAAAGCGGAAAGACTAAAGTGGAAAGATTAAAGTGGACAGACTATAGTGGAAAGATTAAAGTGGAAAGACTAAAGTGGACAGACTATAGTAGAAAGACTATAGTGGAAAGACTGTAGTGGACAGAATAAAGTGGAGACTAGAGTGGAAAGACTAAAGTGGACAGAGAATAGTGGAAAGACTAAAGTGGACAGACTATAATTGAAAGACTATAGTGGAAAGACTATAGTGGAAAGACTATAGTGAAAAGACTGTAGTGGACAGAATAAATTGGAGGGTATAGTGGAAAGACTAAAGTGGACAGAGAATAGTGGAAAGCCTAAAGTGGACAGACTATAGTGGAAAGACTATAGTGGAAAGACTGTAGTTGACAGAATAAAGTGGAGACTATAGTCGAAAGACTAAAGTGGAAAGATTAAAGTGGACAGACTATAGTGGAAAGACTGAAGTGGACGGACTAAAGTGGAAAAACTAAGTGGAAAGACTAAAGTGGACAGACTATAGTGAAAAGACTATAGTGGAAAGACTGTAGTGGACAGAATAAAGTGGAGACTATAGTGGAAAGACTAAAGTGGACAGACTAAAGTGGACAGACTCTAGTGGAAAGACTAAGTGGACAGACTAAAGCGGAAAGACTAAAGTGGAAAGACTAAAGTGGACAGACTATAGTGGAAAGACTAAAGTGGACAGACTAAAGTGGAAAGACTAAAGTGGAAAGACTAAAGTGGACAGACTATAGTGGAAAGACTATAGTGGAAAGACTAAGTGGACAGACTAAAGCGGAAAGACTAAAGTGGAAAGACTAAAGTGGACAGACTATAGTGGAAAGACTAAAGTGGACAGACTAAAGTGGAAAGACTAAAGTGGAAAGACTAAAGTGGACAGACTATAGTGGAAAGACTATAGTGGAAAAAATGTAGTGGACAGAATAAAGTGTAGACTGTAGTGGAAAGACTAAAGGGGAAAGAGAATAGTGGAAAGACTAAAGTGGACAGTCTATAGTGGAAAGACTAAAGTGGACAGACTAAAGTGGAAAGACTAAAGTGGAAAGACTAAAGTGGACAGACGATAGTGGAAAGACTATAGTGGAAAGACTGTAGTGGACAGAACAAAGTGGAGGCTATAGCGGAAAGACTAAAGTGGAAAGACTAAAGTGGACAGACTATAGTGGAAAGACTAAAGTGGACAGACTATAGTGGAAAGACTAAAGTGGACAGACTAAAGTGGAAAGACTAAAGTGGAAAGACTAAAGTGGACAGAAGATAGTGGAAATGACTAAAGTGGAAAGACTAAAGTGGACAGACTCTAGTGGAAAGACTGAAGCGGAAAGACTAAAGTGGACAGAGAGTAGTGGAAAGACTAAAGTGGACAGACTATAGTGGAAAGACTAAAGTGGACAGAAAGTGGAAAGACTATAGTGGAAAGACTGTAGTGGACAGAATAAAGTGGAGACTATAGTGGAAAGACTAAAGTGGACAGAGAATAGTGGAAAGACTAAAGTGGACAGACTATAATGGAAAGACTATAGTGGAAAGACTGTAGTGGACAGAATAAAGTGGAGACTATAGTGGAAAGAGTAAAGTGGAAAGACTAAAATGGAAAGAGAATAGTGGAAAGACTAAAGTGGACAGACTATATTGGAAAGACTAAAGTGGACAGACTAAGATGGAAAGACTAAAGTGGAAAGACTAAAGTGGACAGACTATATTGGAAAGACTATAGTGGAAAGACTAAAGTGGACAGAGAATAGTGGAAAGACTAAAGTTGACAGACTATAGTGGAAAGACTATAGTGGAAAGACTGTAGTGGACAGAATAAAGTGGAGACTATAGTGGAAAGACTAAAGTGGAAAGACTAAAGTTGACAGAGAATAGTGGAAAGACTAAAGTGGATAGACTTTAGTGGAAAGACTATAGCGGAAAGACTGTAGTGAACAGAATAAAGTGGAAACTATAGTGGAAAGACTAAAGTGGAAAGACTAAACTGGACAGACTATAGTGGAAAGACTGAAGTGGACAGACTAAAGTGGAAAAACTAAAGTGGAAAGACTACAGTGGAAAGACTAAAGTGGACAGACTATAGTGGAAAGACTATAGTGGAAAAACTGTAGTAGACAGAATAAAGTGGAGACTATAGCGGAAAGACTAAAGTGGACAGAGAATAGTGGAAAGACTAAAGTGGACAGACTATAGTGGAAAGACTAAAGTGGACAGACTAAGGTGGAAAGACTAAAGTGGACAGACTATATTGGAAAGACTATAGTGGAAAGACTAAAGTGGACAGAGAATAGTGGAAAGACTAAAGTGGACAGACTATAGTGGAAAGACTATAGTGGAAAGACTGTAGTGGACAGAATAAAGTGGAGACTATAGTGGAAAGACTAGAGTGGAAAGACTAAAGTTGACAGAGAATAGTGGAATGACTAAAGTGGTAAGACTGTAGTGGACAGAATAAAGTGGAGACTGTAGTGGAAAGACTAAAGTGGAAAGACTACAGTGGACAGACTAAAGTGGAAAGACTAAAGTGGACAGACTATAGTGGAAAGACTAAAGTGGACAGACTATAGTGGAAAGACTAAAGTGGACAGACTAAAGTAGAAAGACTAAAGTGGAAAGACTAAAGTGGACAGACTATAGTGGAAAGAATATAATGGAAAGACTGTAGTGGACAGAATAAAGTGGAGAGTATAGTGGAAAGTCTAAAGTGGACAGAGAATAGTGGAAAGACTAAAGTGGACAGACTATAGTGGAAAGACTGTAGTGGACAGAATAAAGTGGAGACTATAGTGGAAAGACTAAGGTGGAAAGATTAAAGTGGACAGACTATAGTGAAAAGACTATAGTGGAAAGACTGTAGTGGACAGAATAAAGTGGAGACTATAGTGGAAAGACTAAAGTGGACAGACTATAGTGAAAAGACTATAGTGGAAAGACTGTAGTGGACAGAATAAAGTGGACAGACTATAGTGGAAAGACTAAAGTGGACAGACTAAAGTGGAAAGACTAAAGTGGAAAGACTAAAGTGGACAGACTATAGTGGAAAGACTATAGTGGAAAGACTAAGTGGACAGACTAAAGCGGAAAGACTAAAGTGGAAAGACTAAAGTGGACAGACTATAGTGGAAAGACTGAAGCGGAAAGACTAAATTGGACTGACAGTAGTGGAAAGACTAAAGTGGACAGACTATAGTGGAAAGACTAAAGTGGACAGAAAGTGGAAAGACTATAGTGGAAAGACTGTAGTGGACAGAATAAAGTGGAGAGTATAGTGGAAAGACTAAAGTGGACAGAGAATAGTGGAAAGCCTAAAGTGGACAGACTATAGTGGAAAGACTATAGTGGAAAGACTGTAGTGGACAGAATAAAGTGGAGACTATAGTGGAAAGACTAAAGTGGAAAGATTAAAGTGGACAGACTATAGTGGAAAGACTAAAGGGACAGACTATAGTGGAAAGACTAAAGTGGACAGACAAAAGTGGAAAGACTAAAGTGAAAAGACTAAAGTGGACAGACTAAGGTGGAAAGACTAAAGTGGACAGACTATATTGGAAAGACTATAGTGGAAAGACTAAAGTGGACAGAGAATAGTGGAAAGACTAAAGTGGACAGACTATAGTGGAAAGACTATAGTGGAAAGACTGTAGTGGACAGAATAAAGTGGAGACTATAGTGGAAAGACTAAAGTGGAAAGACTAAAGTTGACAGAGAATAGTGGAATGACTAAAGTGGTAAGACTGTAGTGGACAGAATAAAGTGGAGACTGTAGTGGAAAGACTAAAGTGGAAAGACTACAGTGGACAGACTAAAGTGGAAAGACTAAAGTGGACAGACTATAGTGGAAAGACTAAAGTGGACAGACTATAGTGGAAAGACTAAAGTGGACAGACTAAAGTAGAAAGACTAAAGTGGAAAGACTAAAGTGGACAGACTATAGTGGAAAGAATATATTGGAAAGACTGTAGTGGACAGAATAAAGTGGAGAGTATAGTGGAAAGTCTAAAGTGGACAGAGAATAGTGGAAAGACTAAAGTGGACAGACTATAGTGGAAAGACTGTAGTGGACAGAATAAAGTGGAGACTATAGTGGAAAGACTAAGGTGGAAAGATTAAAGTGGACAGACTATAGTGAAAAGACTATAGTGGAAAGACTGTAGTGGACAGAATAAAGTGGAGACTATAGTGGAAAGACTAAAGTGGACAGACTATAGTGAAAAGACTATAGTGGAAAGACTGTAGTGGACAGAATAAAGTGGACAGACTATAGTGGAAAGACTAAAGTGGACAGACTAAAGTGGAAAGACTAAAGTGGAAAGACTAAAGTGGACAGACTATAGTGGAAAGACTATAGTGGAAAGACTAAGTGGACAGACTAAAGCGGAAAGACTAAAGTGGAAAGACTAAAGTGGACAGACTATAGTGGAAAGACTGAAGCGGAAAGACTAAATTGGACTGACAGTAGTGGAAAGACTAAAGTGGACAGACTATAGTGGAAAGACTAAAGTGGACAGAAAGTGGAAAGACTATAGTGGAAAGACTGTAGTGGACAGAATAAAGTGGAGAGTATAGTGGAAAGACTAAAGTGGACAGAGAATAGTGGAAAGCCTAAAGTGGACAGACTATAGTGGAAAGACTATAGTGGAAAGACTGTAGTGGACAGAATAAAGTGGAGACTATAGTGGAAAGACTAAAGTGGAAAGATTAAAGTGGACAGACTATAGTGGAAAGACTAAAGGGACAGACTATAGTGGAAAGACTAAAGTGGACAGACAAAAGTGGAAAGACTAAAGTGAAAAGACTAAAGTGGACAGACTATAGTGGAAAGACTGAAGTGGACAGACTAAAGTGGAAAAACTAAGTGGAAAGACTAAAGTGGACAGACTATAGTGAAAAGACTATAGTGGAAAGACTGTAGTGGACAGAATAAAGTGGAGACTATAGTGGAAAGACTAAAGTGGACAGACTATAGTGAAAAGACTATAGTGGAAAGACTGTAGTGGACAGAATAAAGTGGAGACTATAGTGGAAAGACTAAAGTGGACAGACTAAAGTGGACAGACTCTAGTGGAAAGACTAAGTGGACAGACTAAAGCGGAAAGACGAAAGTGGAAAGACTAAAGTGGACAGACTATAGTGGAAAGACTAAAGTGGACAGACTAAAGTGGAAAGACTAAAGTGGAAAGACTAAAGTGGACAGACTATAGTGGAAAGACTATAGTGGAAAGACTAAGTGGACAGACTAAAGCGGAAAGACTAAAGTGGAAAGACTAAAGTGGACAGACTATAGTGGAAAGACTAAAGTGGACAGACTATAGTGGAAAGACTAAAGTGGACAGACTAAAGTGGAAAGACTAAAGTGGAAAGACTAAAGTGGACAGACTATAGTGGAAAGACTATAGTGGAAAGACTAAGTGGACAGACTAAAGCGGAAAGACTAAAGTGGAAAGACTAAAGTGGACAGACTATAGTGGAAAGACTAAAGTGGACAGACTAAAGTGGAAAGACTAAAGTGGAAAGACTAAAGTGGACAGACTATAGTGGAAAGACTATAGTGGAAAAAATGTAGTGGACAGAATAAAGTGTAGACTGTAGTGGAAAGACTAAAGTGGAAAGACTAAAGTGGACAGAGAATATTGGAAAGACTAAAGTGGACAGACTATAATGGAAAGACTATAGTGGAAAGACTATAGTGAAAAGACTGTAGTGGACAGAATAAATTGGAGGGTATAGTGGAAAGACTAAAGTGGACAGAGAATAGTGGAAAGCCTAAAGTGGACCGACTATAGTGGAAAGACTATAGTGGAAAGACTGTAGTTGACAGAATAGAGTGGAGACTATAGTCGAAAGACTAAAGTGGAAAGACTAAAGTTGACAGAGAATAGTGGAATGACTAAAGTGGTAAGACTGTAGTGGACAGAATAAAGTGGAGACTGTAGTGGAAAGACTAAAGTGGAAAGACTACAGTGGACAGACTAAAGTGGAAAGACTAAAGTGGACAGACTATAGTGGAAAGACTAAAGTGGACAGACTATAGTGGAAAGACTAAAGTGGACAGACTAAAGTAGAAAGACTAAAGTGGAAAGACTAAAGTGGACAGACTATAGTGGAAAGAATATAATGGAAAGACTGTAGTGGACAGAATAAAGTGGAGAGTAGTAAAGTGGAAAGATTAAAGTGGACAGACTATAGTGGAAAGATTAAAGTGGAAAGACTAAAGTGGACAGACTATAGTGGAAAGACTATAGTGGAAAGACTGTAGTGGACAGAATAAAGTGGAGACTATAGTGGAAAGACTAAAGTGGAAAGACTAAAGTTGACAGAGAATAGTGGAATGACTAAAGTGGTAAGACTGTAGTGGACAGAATAAAGTGGAGACTGTAGTGGAAAGACTAAAGTGGAAAGACTACAGTGGACAGACTAAAGTGGAAAGACTAAAGTGGACAGACTATAGTGGAAAGACTAAAGTGGACAGACTATAGTGGAAAGACTAAAGTGGACAGACTAAAGTAGAAAGACTAAAGTGGAAAGACTAAAGTGGACAGACTATAGTGGAAAGAATATAATGGAAAGACTGTAGTGGACAGAATAAAGTGGAGAGTATAGTGGAAAGTCTAAAGTGGACAGAGAATAGTGGAAAGACTAAAGTGGACAGACTATAGTGGAAAGACTGTAGTGGACAGAATAAAGTGGAGACTATAGTGGAAAGACTAAGGTGGAAAGATTAAAGTGGACAGACTATAGTGAAAAGACTATAGTGGAAAGACTGTAGTGGACAGAATAAAGTTGAGACTATAGTGGAAAGACTAAAGTGGACAGACTATAGTGAAAAGACTATAGTGGAAAGACTGTAGTGGACAGAATAAAGTGGACAGACTATAGTGGAAAGACTAAAGTGGACAGACTAAAGTGGAAAGACTAAAGTGGAAAGACTAAAGTGGACAGACTATAGTGGAAAGACTATAGTGGAAAGACTAAGTGGACAGACTAAAGCGGAAAGACTAAAGTGGAAAGACTAAAGTGGACAGACTATAGTGGAAAGACTGAAGCGGAAAGACTAAATTGGACAGACAGTAGTGGAAAGACTAAAGTGGACAGACTATAGTGGAAAGACTAAAGTGGACAGAAAGTGGAAAGACTATAGTGGAAAGACTGTAGTGGACAGAATAAAGTGGAGAGTATAGTGGAAAGACTAAAGTGGACAGAGAATAGTGGAAAGACTAAAGTGGACAGACTATAGTGGAAAGACTATAGTGGAAAGACTGTAGTGGACAGAATAAAGTGGAGACTATAGTGGAAAGACTAAAGTGGAAAGATTAAAGTGGACAGACTATAGTGGAAAGACTAAAGGGACAGACTATAGTGGAAAGACTAAAGTGGACAGACAAAAGTTGAAAGACTAAAGTGGAAAGACTAAAGTGGACAGACTATAGTGGAAAGACTGAAGTGGACAGACTAAAGTGGAAAAACTAAGTGGAAAGACTAAAGTGGACAGACTATAGTGAAAAGACTATAGTGGAAAGACTGTAGTAGACAGAATAAAGTGGAGACTATAGTGGAAAGACTAAAGTGGACAGACTATAGTGAAAAGACTATAGTGGAAAGACTGTAGTGGACAGAATAAAGTGGACACTATAGTGGAAAGACTAAAGTGGACAGACTAAAGTGGACTGACTCTAGTGGAAAGACTAAGTGGACAGACTAAAGCGGAAAGACTAAAGTGGAAAGACTAAAGTGGACAGACTATAGTGGAAAGACTAAAGTGGACAGACTAAAGTGGAAAGACTAAAGTGGAAAGACTAAAGTGGACAGACTATAGTGGAAAGACTATAGTGGAAAGACTAAAGTGGACAGACTATAGTGGAAAGACTATAGTGGAAAGACTAAGTGGACAGACTAAAGCGGAAAGACTAAAGTGGAAAGACTAAAGTGGACAGACTATAGTGGAAAGACTAAAGTGGACAGACTATAGTGGAAAGACTAAAGTGGACAGACTAAAGTGGAAAGACTAAAGTGGAAAGACTAAAGTGGACAGACTATAGTGGAAAGACTATAGTGGAAAGACTAAGTGGACAGACTAAAGCGGAAAGACTAAAGTGGAAAGACTAAAGTGGACAGACTATAGTGGAAAGACTAAAGTGGACAGACTAAAGTGGAAAGACTAAAGTGGAAAGACTAAAGTGGACAGACTATAGTGGAAAGACTATAGTGGAAAAAATGTAGTGGACAGAATAAAGTGTAGACTGTAGTGGAAAGACTAAAGTGGAAAGACTAAAGTGGACAGAGAATATTGGAAAGACTAAAGTGGACAGACTATAATGGAAAGACTATAGTGAAAAGACTGTAGTGGACAGAATAAATTGGAGGGTATAGTGGAAAGACTAAAGTGGACAGAGAATAGTGGAAAGCCTAAAGTGGACAGACTATAGTGGAAAGACTATAGTGGAAAGACTGTAGTTGACAGAATAGAGTGGAGACTATAGTCGAAAGACTAAAGTGGAAAGATTAAAGTGGACAGACTATAGTGGAAAGATTAAAGTGGAAAGACTAAAGTGGACAGACTATAGTGGAAAGACTATAGTGGAAAGACTGTAGTGGACAGAATAAAGTGGAGACTATAGTGGAAAGACTAAAGTGGAAAGACTAAAGTGGACAGAGAATAGTGGAAAGACTAAAGTGGACAGACTATAATGGAAAGACTATAGTGGAAAGACTATAGTGGAAAGACTATAGTGAAAAGACTGTAGTGGACAGAATAAATTGGAGGGTATAGTGGAAAGACTAAAGTGGACAGAGAATAGTGGAAAGCCTAAAGTGGACAGACTAAAGTGGAAAAACTAAGTGGAAAGATTAAAGTGGAAAGACTAAAGTGGACAGACTATAGTGGAAAGACTATAGTGGAAAGACTGTAGTGGACAGAATAAAGTGGAGGGTATAGTGGAAAGACTAAAGTGGACAGAGAATAGTGGAAAGCCTAAAGTGGACAGACTATAGTGGAAAGACTATAGTGGAAAGACTGTAGTTGAAAGAATAAAGTGGAGACTATAGTCGAAAGACTAAAGTGGAAAGATTAAAGTGGACAGACTATAGTGGAAAGACTAAAGTGGACAGACTAAAGTGGAAAAACTAAGTGGAAAGATTAAAGTGGAAAGACTAAAGTGGACAGACTATAGTGGAAAGACTATAGTGGAAAGACTGTAGTGGACAGAATAAAGTGGAGACTAGAGTGGAAAGACTAAAGTGGAAAGACTAAAGTGGACAGAGAATAGTGGAAAGACTAAAGTGGACAGACTATAATTGAAAGACTATAGTGGAAAGACTATAGTGGAAAGACTATAGTGAAAAGACTGTAGTGGACAGAATAAATTGGAGGGTATAGTGGAAAGACTAAAGTGGACAGAGAATAGTGGAAAGCCTAAAGTGGACAGACTATAGTGGAAAGACTATAGTGGAAAGACTGTAGTTGACAGAATAAAGTGGAGACTATAGTCGAAAGACTAAAGTGGAAAGATTAAAGTGGACAGACTATAGTGGAAAGACTGAAGTGGACAGACTAAAGTGGAAAAACTAAGTGGAAAGACTAAAGTGGACAGACTATAGTGAAAAGACTATAGTGGAAAGACTGTAGTGGACAGAATAAAGTGGAGACTATAGTGGAAAGACTAAAGTGGACAGACTAAAGTGGACAGACTCTAGTGGAAAGACTAAGTGGACAGACTAAAGCGGAAAGACTAAAGTGGAAAGACTAAAGTGGACAGACTATAGTGGAAAGACTAAAGTGGACAGACTAAAGTGGAAAGACTAAAGTGGAAAGACTAAAGTGGACAGACTATAGTGGAAAGACTATAGTGGGAAGACTAAGTGGACAGACTAAAGCGGAAACACTAAAGTGGAAAGACTAAAGTGGACAGACTATAGTGGAAAGACTAAAGTGGACAGACTAAAGTGGAAAGACTAAAGTGGAAAGACTAAAGTGGACAGACTATAGTGGAAAGACTATAGTGGAAAAAATGTAGTGGACAGAATAAAGTGTAGACTGTAGTGGAAAGACTAAAGGGGAAAGAGAATAGTGGAAAGACAAAAGTGGACAGTCTAAAGTGGAAAGACTAAAGTGGACAGACTAAAGTGGAAAGACTAAAGTGGAAAGACTAAAGTGGACAGACTATAGTGGAAAGATTATAGTGGAAAGACTGTAGTGGACAGAATAAAGTGGAGGCTATAGTGGAAAGACTAAAGTGGAAAGACTAAAGTGGACAGACTATAGTGGAAAGACTAAAGTGGACAGACTATAGTGGAAAGACTAAAGTGGACAGACTAAAGTGGAAAGACTAAAGTGGAAAGACTAAAGTGGACAGAAGATAGTGGAAATGACTAAAGTGGAAAGACTAAAGTGGACAGACTCTAGTGGAAAGACTGAAGCGGAAAGACTAAAGTGGACAGAGAGTAGTGGAAAGACTAAAGTGGACAGACTATAGTGGAAAGACTAAAGTGGACAGAAAGTGGAAAGACTATAGTGGAAAGACTGTAGTGGACAGAATAAAGTGGAGACTATAGTGGAAAGACTAAAGTGGACAGAGAATAGTGGAAAGACTAAAGTGGCCAGACTATAATGGAAAGACTATAGTGGAAAGACTGTAGTGGAAAGAATAAAGTGGAGACTATAGTGGAAAGAGTAAAGTGGAAAGACTAAAATGGAAAGAGAATAGTGGAAAGACTAAAGTGGACAGACTATAGTGGAAAGACTAAAGTGGACAGACTAATGTGGAAAGACTAAAGTGGAAAGACTAAAGTGGACAGACTATATTGGAAAGACTATAGTGGATAGACTTTAGTGGAAAGACTATAGTGGAAAGACTGTAGTGAACAGAATAAAGTGGATACTATAGTGGAAAGACTAAAGTGGAAAGACTAAAGTTGACAGAGAATAGTGGAATGACTAAAGTGGTAAGACTGTAGTGGACAGAATAAAGTGGAGACTGTAGTGGAAAGACTAAAGTGGAAAGACTAAAGTTGACAGAGAATAGTGGAAAGACTAAAGTGGACAGACTATAGTGGAAAGACTGTAGTGGAAAGACTGTAGTGAACAGAATAAAGTGGAGACTATAGAGGAAAGACTAAAGTGGAAAGACTAAACTGGACAGACTATAGTGGAAAGACTGAAGTGGACAGACTTAAGTGGAAAAACTAAAGTGGAAAGACTACAGTGGAAAGACTAAAGTGGACAGACTATAGTGGAAAGACTATAGTGGAAAGACTGTAGTAGACAGAATAAAGTGGAGACTATAGTGGAAAGACTAAAGTGGACAGAGAATAGTGGAAAGACTAAAGTGGACAGACTATAGTGGAAAGACTAAAGTGGACAGACTAAGGTGGAAAGATTAAAGTGGACAGACTATATTGGAAAGACTGTAGTGGAAAGACTGTAGTGAACAGAATAAAGTGGAGACTATAGAGGAAAGACTAAAGTGGAAAGACTAAACTGGACAGACTATAGTGGAAAGACTGAAGTGGACAGACTTAAGTGGAAAAACTAAAGTGGAAAGACTACAGTGGAAAGACTAAAGTGGAAAGACTACAGTGGAAAGACTAAAGTGGACAGACTGTAGTGGACAGAATAAAGTGGATACTATAGTGGAAAGACTAAAGTGGAAAGACTAAAGTTGACAGAGAATAGTGGAAAGACTAAAGTGGACAGACTATAGTGGAAAGACTGTAGTGGAAAGACTGTAGTGAACAGAATAAAGTGGAGACTCTAGAGGAAAGACTAAAGTGGAAAGACTAAACTGGACAGACTATAGTGGAAAGACTGAAGTGGACAGACTTAAGTGGAAAAACTAAAGTGGAAAGACTACAGTGGAAAGACTAAAGTGGACAGACTATAGTGGAAAGACTATAGTGGAAAGACTGTAGTAGACAGAATAAAGTGGAGACTATAGTGGAAAGACTAAAGTGGACAGAGAATAGTGGAAAGACTAAAGTGGACAGACTATAGTGGAAAGACTAAAGTGGACAGACTAAGGTGGAAAGATTAAAGTGGACAGACTATATTGGAAAGACTATAGTGGAAAGACTAAAGTGGACAGAGAATAGTGGAAAGACTAAAGTGGACAGACTATAGTGGAAAGACTATAGGGGAAAGACTGTAGTGGACAGAATAAAGTGGAGACTATAGTGGAAAGACTAAAGTTGACAGAGAATAGTGGAATGACTAAAGTGGTAAGAGTGTAGTGGACAGAATAAAGTGGAGACTGTAGTGGAAAGACTAAAGTGGAAAGACTACAGTGGACAGACTAAAGTGGAAAGACTAAAGTGGACAGACTATATTGGAAAGACTAAAGTGGACAGACTATAGTGGAAAGACTAAAGTGGACAGACTAAAGTAGAAAGACTAAAGTGGAAAGACTAAAGTGGACAGACTATAGTGGAAAGAATATAGTGGAAAGACTGTAGTGGACAGAATAAAGTGGAGAGTATAGTGGAAAGACTAAAGTGGACAGAGAATAGTGGAAAGACTAAAGTGGACAGACTATAGTGGAAAGACTATAGTGGAAAGACTGTAGTGGACAGAATAAAGTGGAGACTATAGTGGAAAGACTAAAGTGGAAAGATTAAAGTGGACAGACTATAGTGGAAAGACTAAAGGGACAGACTATAGTGGAAAGACTAAAGTGGACAGACAAAAGTGGAAAGACTAAAGTGGAAAGACTAAAGTGGACAGACTATAGTGGAAAGACTGAAGTGGACAGACTAAAGTGGAAAAACTAAGTGGAAAGACTAAAGTGAACAGACTATAGTGAAAAGACTATAGTGGAAAGACTGTAGTGGACAGAATAAAGTGGAGACTATAGTGGAAAGACTAAAGTGGACAGACTATAGTGAAAAGACTATAGTGGAAAGACTGTAGTGGACAGAATAAAGTGGACAGACTATAGTGGAAAGACTAAAGTGGACAGACTAAAGTGGAAAGTCTAAAGTGGAAAGACTAAAGTGGACAGACTATAGTGGAAAGACTATAGTGGAAAGACTAAGTGGACAGACTAAAGCGGAAAGACTAAAGTGGAAAGACTAAAGTGGACAGACTATAGTGGAAAGACTGAAGCGGAAAGACTAAAGTGGACAGATAGTAGTGGAAAGACTAAAGTGGCCAGACTATAGTGGAAAGACTATAGTGGAAAGACTGTAGTGGACAGAATAAAGTGGAGACTATAGTGGAAAGTCTAAAGTGGAAAGACTAAAGTTGACAGAGAATAGTGGAATGACTAAAGTGGTAAGACTGTAGTGGGCAGAATAAAGTGGAGACTGTAGTGGAAAGACTAAAGTGGAAAGACTACAGTGGACAGACTAAAGTGGAAAGACTAAAGTGGACAGACTATAGTGGAAAGACTAAAGTGGACAGACTATAGTGGAAAGACTAAAGTGGACAGACTAAAGTAGAAAGACTAAAGTGGAAAGACTAAAGTGGACAGACTATAGTGGAAAGAATATAGTGGAAAGACTGTAGTGGACAGAATAAAGTGGAGAGTATAGTGGAAAGACTAAAGTGGACAGAGAATAGTGGAAAGACTAAAGTGGACAGACTATAGTGGAAAGACTATAGTGGAAAGACTGAAGTGGAAAGACTAAAGTGGACAGAGAGTAGTGGAAAGACTAAAGTGGACAGACTATAGTGGAAAGACTAAAGTGGACAGAAAGTGGAAAGACTATAGTGGAAAGACTGTAGTGGACAGAATAAAGTGGAGAGTATAGTGGAAAGACTAAAGTGGACAGAGAATAGTGGAAAGACTAAAGTGGACAGACTATAGTGGAAAGACTATAGTGGAAAGACTATAGTGGACAGAATAAAGTGGAGACTATAGTGGAAAGACTAAAGTGGAAAGATTAAAGTGGACAGACTATAGTGGAAAGACTAAAGGGACAGACTATAGTGGAAAGACTAAAGTGGACAGACAAAAGTGGAAAGACTAAAGTGGAAAGACTAAAGTGGACAGACTATAGTGGAAAGACTAAAGTGGACAGACTAAAGTGGAAAAACTAAGTGGAAAGACTAAAGTGGACAGACTATAGTGAAAAGACTAAAGTGGAAAGACTGTAGTGGACAGAATAAAGTGGAGACTATAGTGGAAAGACTAAAGTGGACAGACTATAGTGAAAAGACTATAGTGGAAAGACTGTAGTGGACAGAATAAAGTGGAGACTATAGTGGAAAGACTAAAGAGGACAGACTAAAGTGGACAGACTCTAGTGGAAAGACTAAGTGGACAGACTAAAGCGGAAAGACTAAAGTGGAAAGACTAAAGTGGACAGACTATAGTGGAAAGACTAAAGTGGACAGACTAAAGTGGAAAGACTAAAGTGGAAAGACTAAAGTGGACAGACTATATTGGAAAGACTATAGTTGAAAGACTAAAGTGGACAGAGAATAGTGGAAAGACTAAAGTGGACAGACTATAGTGGAAAGACTATAGTGGAAAGACTGTAGTGGACAGAATAAAGTGGAGACTATAGTGGAAAGACTAAAGTGGAAAGACTAAAGTTGACAGAGAATAGTGGAAAGACTAAAGTGGATAGACTTTAGTGGAAAGACTATAGTGGAAAGACTGTAGTGAACAGAATAAAGTGGAGACTATAGTGGAAAGACTAAAGTGGAAAGACTAAAGTGGACAGACTATAGTGGAAAGACTATAGTGGAAAGACTAAAGTGGACAGACTATAGTGGAAAGACTATAG